>LJIJ01005004.1:0-12980 GCA_001718145.1 Orchesella cincta
GAATATTAAGTAAGAAAAACGTGCTGGACTGCTACCCGACCTGGAGGATCTGAAGGTTATCCTCTGGACATAGGTTGGGGGAATCCAAAGCAACCCTCCGGAAATCCATGGCCAAAAGTTCGGCGTATGGCTCTAAGTTCGGGCAACGAGGAAGGCTCCGTTGTATTTAGAAACGTTTTGACACTTGTCTGCTGTTTCTCGAAACGCTGGAGCTGCTCAGTTTGCAATTCGAGCGATCAAAGGAGAAGATAGACGGGCAAAATGGAAACAACCAGCCAGAGGTATTTCCAAAACTGGAGAAGCTTATACTTCCATTCTCCACCGTGTACAATGGAAGTTTACGCCAGCCCATCACCATCCCAATCGAGAGACGTCTCAACTTTGGATTTCCTGCTCTGAAGTCTGTAATTCTTGAGGATATGAAGAATGAGTTCGGTTACGGAGGAGCACTTCGTAACGCCAACCCCATTGACATTTGTCAAACTTTGTGGCCCTTTGTTCCGTCCTCTGTGGAAACCATTTCTGTTCGAAATACCTGGGGGTGGAATATGGGATTAAGCGACAAGTTGTCAAAATCTACAAATGTTCCAGAAATCCGATCGTTTAAGCTTTTGAATCATCCATTATTGTAAACTTGTATGTTTGTATGTTTCAGATGTCAACTAGATACAATGGAATAAATAAATAATGACCTTTCGATTAAACACGACGTATAAATCTGTTACAAATATACGAAATGATTGTGGGGATAAATGTAGAGCAAACATATTTTCATGCAACCATTAACTCATTCGTTTTATATGCCAGGTGTTGGTTACTAATTTATTGTGAGTGATACGAATGATAATTTTGGAATTAAAAGTAGTTTCATAAAAATTTAATTTAACTATTATTTTTTTATAACAAGTTCAGTTCATATTGCACACTTTCTTATCCAACAACATATAACAAGTACGTATAACATCGACAAGAGCTAATGAAAAGGCTAAAAGCTACGTACCCATAAATTAACAAAGTTTCTTAATTTACAACGCTCCGATTCTCATATTCCGTTCCAACTGTGCTGCTGCTGCAAATACTGCTGCCTGATTCGCCCCTTTTGGTATTTCCTGAATGGAAATGGAGCATTTGGGAAACCTCTTCCCAAGCTGGTTGCGAACTTCCAAAGTAACCGAAAACACAAATAAAATAATACTCAAATCACAATACGAAAATTTATCTAGACTTCTTTCTCTAAAAACAAATTGGAACCCACCTCAGATGAAATGCACAAATCCACCACCTCCAAGTTCGGGAGAGCCATGATTCCTTCCACAATTGCATCATTGGTCAACCCACGTCGATCTCTTGACATTTTACTGCCCTCCATTTTGAACACCTTCAAGTTTCAAATCCGTTAAATTAGGGTGGCGGAATTTCTCTCCTCGCTCATCCCTTCCAAGCAGCCCTTCTTCCCCAACTCGAAAAGGAGCTATGGTGAGCTGTTCTAACTCCTTCCAAACACGACAAACAGCCCGGAAGCTCTCATTATCCAATCGAACTTCTAAATCCTTAGATTTGGCATTATCTCCCCGAGTTTCATAATCTCCACTGCGCTGCAACCATCACCATCGATTTCGAGACTCTTCATCTTCTCCAGTCTCGGGAGTTTCTCATCACTGAGCACATGTTTCAAATCCACGTCTAAACGACCTTCATAAAACGGAGTATACTTCAACCGCTCCAGATTGGGACATTCCTTCAAAAACATGAGGTTCGGAACAACATGTCCCGATAAGGATGAGCTCTTTTCAAGGCAGGAAACTGCAGCCCAAATGGGAAGTCGGAACTGGCGAAGCATCCCTTCCGCAAATACGTGATGACAATGTGGGATATCAACATTCAAAAAGAGCAAGACAATTGACATTTTGGAACAGAGTGGGACCAGGCGGGAAACACCTGACACATGTTGATAGCTCAGCTGTTTTACTTTTGATACTCTTCTGTTATTGACAATTGGCAGCTGTCAAGCTATCTCGTGTTTGTGCATCGTCAACTTTATAAATTTTAAACTGCTCCAAAAGGAGTCAAACTGTTTTTGTGAGTCTAGCTTTGTATTTTACATTGTTATTTAGTTACTGTTACCTAGTGTGTAAAGCGTAAGGTTAGCGAATTTATTTCCTTCAAGTCAAAGCTACTGGGAGAAATATTGGGAAACTAACAAATTTAGTGTGGATTTGTTAACTAAAAGTTTTAAGAGTTTAATCTTGCTATTTTGGAGATGTGATTGTTATTCTGCAACATGTACATACACCCTGATTTATATGGGTTCTGAGATATCTGTTCTGTTCCACATCTCTGTTTTTCTTATGTGCGGAGCTCCTAGGCTTGCTGGTGATTGTAGTTTGTTTTGGAACTTTCGCAGGGCTTCACAGCCAGTCCAGTAGTTTGTTAACATTTATGAGAAATTAAGTTGCTCCCAGTGTTCATAGTTGTTTAAATAAGCGATTGCTTGCAAGATACTCTTGGTCCTTGGGTGAAATAAAAAAAACTTGGGGAAAGTTAATTATTTTGACAAACTTACACCAGCCGTCCTACTTGACTTTTGTCTAGGACAAATTGTGAACTTGCTCTTGGTTTAATAGGAATATGAGCAATAATGAAAGTTAAGTATTTGCATAGTTCCATTATTTAATGCGGGATTTGGATAAAAGTAGCGGGAAGCAGAGAGAGAACAACAACATTATATACCTCTCTAGTCATTTTTTTTAAATTAAAAATTCTGACAGTTTTAAGTCAAACTAAAGCACAAAACTTGAAGCACTTATCAATATCAATTATAGAATCAAATAATACATAATTTTACAAGTTTATCGCCTGCATACACTAAAATAAGGACCGCAAATTTTAGGGGTCAGCTGCATCGGTCCCGGCGTACATAATATGTATGTATGTACATTACTTTTGGTATTTGTGCATACATAGGCTCCCGTGTACAGCCGGGCGGCTTGAGGTAAATACACTATTTAGTACTCAAAACAAACTGAATAGACAGCTACCGAGACATAATTTGAAATTGTAAATGCCTGGGACTGGCACAGCAGCTAAGAGAAAGAAAGGAGATGCTGAAACCTCCATGGAAGACGAAGACTCAGGACTTGGATTTTGGCATGGAGGAGGATGAGCAAGCCCAAGAGGAGATCAACAAACTAACCACAGAAGAGATGATTAGAAGGTTTCTCCCAGTGATTCCAAAGATTGAAAAGAAGATTGACAAAACAAATGAAGTCATTAAAAAGCAGCAAAAGCAGATCAGCAAACTAAACGAAGACGTAGATGAACTCAAAACTGTTGTGAAAAAGCTCACCGCACGTAATGACATGCTGCAGAATATGGTCAATGAAACCAACCTAATTATCAGTGGAGTGAAGAGGGGCGGACTGGAGTCGCGAAAAAGACCTTTCAACAATTACATCACTATTCAGAGAAAAGCTCAAGTTCGAACCATCAATTGACAAAGTTGACAGGTTGGGGGCCCAGAAGGAAGGAGCTCGGCCTAGACCTTTACGAGTAAAATTCGTCCTTTCCAGAGACCGTGAAGAGTGTGGATCAACAAAAAATCACTGGGGCACCCCTACTAGAACAGCGAGCAGTGATATCCAGACTCATCAAACACTCAAAGCTAGCCAAAGGAAGGGGAAAGACCGTCGAGATATTATGGAGGACAGACCAACTGAAAATTGACGGTGCTATTTACAACCTGGATGGAGACAGACTGTCTCCAGCTTTGAGCAAATAGGGGTACGGCCATCATGCGCGGTTAATGAAATGCCAACAACCAATTAAAATATTATACTGGAATGTAGACGGACTAACATCTGATAATAGTTATGAAAAAGTGCAGGAAGTTGTATCTAGTAATGTAAATTTATTCTGTTTGGCAGAGACTTGATGCTCAAGAGAAAGAATTGAAAAATGTAGCTGGTTCAGTCACATATCGAAGTATTTTAATATGAATTTTATTGACGCAAAGAAGGAAGCAGGAAAGGGCAGACACAAGGAAGGTTTTAGAGTAGGAGTTCGAAAAACTGGTAATGTTAGTCTAACAGACATAAATATGAGTGATTCATGGTTAACAATGAAAGTTGATTGTAAAACGTACCAACTTAATGTGTGTTTTGTGTATATACCTCCAATGAAAACAGGTGACAAGGATAGGAAATTTAATGAGCTTATTGAATACGTAAACTCTACGAAACCAGACATTTTAATGGGTGATTTAAACTCAAGAATAGGAACAACCACAAACAACCCACTACACCCAAGAGTAGCGTGGATATCAAATCAAACACACGGGCAGAACATTAGTTAATAATATTTCGAATATGGTAATCTGCAATGGTGCTGTTACCGGAGATAAGCTAGGTAATCTTACGTTCACGAATAAAAATGGAAGTAGCGTAGTAGACTTGTGTCTAGTTAGTGAACCTACAATAAGAACAGTGAATAGTTTTTTAGTTAAAGACAATCATTTATCCCACCACTCCCAGTTAGTTCTATTTTTGGGTGAAACCGAACCAAAGCAAAAGTGTAGTGCACAACAACAAAAAATAGATGGTCAGACTCCTACAAATTAAAGTTTCTTGAGCAACTCCGTAGTCTTGGTAACACAGAAAGCGAATGTTCATATGAAACTCTCTGTTCAGTAATTTAAAGCAGCAAAAGGAGCAGGAATGAAAACATATGTCAATTCAAAAAGGACAGCACACCAGGTCCTTTGTGGGACGATCGTGAACTTAAGAACGCTAAGAAAAGTTATAGAAGCAAAGTATACCAGTTTCGCAAATGTAAACCGCTTCCTGATATCAATTGTTTCATGAAAGTTAAAAGTGATATGCTAAAGCCAAATATATGTACGTAGAAATGTCTAGGGAGAAAAGGGCAAAATATTTTGAAAGAGTTCAAAACCAAATATGTCAAGTCAAAGATTCTAAACAGTTCTGGGAAGCGTTAAACACATACAGAAGAAGTTGTAAAAGTAAGGAATATGGGACATAAGTCTAAAAAAGTGGGAGTCGCATTTTGAAAAAGTGTTTAAAACTGGCTGTCCAGATTCCAGCGTAGAACTGTGCGACGATATTGTTTGTGAAAGGCTGGATAGGGACTTTAATATGTTTGATCTGAACATTGCAATTAAAAAATTAGGAGTAAGAAAGGCGCCCGGAACAGACGGGATAGGGAATGAGATTTGGAAATGTTTAACTCCAAAATTTAAAGCTAGTCTGCTGAGCCTGTTTAACAAAGTTTACAAAGACCCTGAGTGTATGCCAAAGCATGGGGTGACATTACAATAGTCCCAATTTTCAAAAAAGGAGACGTGAATCAGCCTAGCAATTACCGACCAATTTCTTCATCAACACAATTACGAAACTTTTTACAACGCTTCTAGCAAAAAGGTTAGATCAGTGGAGTAGTAAGCTTAAAAAAATATCAGAATATCAAGCCGGTTTTAAAACCGGAACCGGGTGTGTAGATCAGGCTTTCGTACTAAACTCCCTCATTCAAAATCAACTGCGACACCCGAAGGGAAAATTGTATTGTCTATTTGTTGATCTGAGCCAAGCGTTTGATTCAGTTGAGCACAAAGTTCTCTGGAGCAAATTGAATAAAAAAGGTGTAAGCTCGAAGTTCATTAATGTTATGAAAAAATTGTACAGTGTTGCATATGGTAGAATCAAAATCGGGGACACTTTCACAGAGCAGTTTAAATTCCAGAGGTCCGTTCTACAAGGAGAGAGTCTCAGCCCAAAGCTCTTCACTTTGTTTATCGATGACATAGTCGACGACATTAAGTTAGCAAATGCTACTCCTATTAGAATTGAGCATTTTGACGTTGACATGCTTCTCTTTGCCGACGATATTGTTCTAATGGCTCTAAGTAGTAACGACCTCCAGTTAAAAATCAATCGTCTTAAATCTTATTTTGAAGCAAATCTGCTAAATATTAATTTAAGTAAAACGAAAGTAGTGGTATTTAGAAGAGCTCACAACATTAAAATAGGTAAATTCACTTGTGGGGACACAACAATTGGTATAGAGAAAGATTATACCTACTTAGGAATACCTTTTCAGTATAACGGAAAATTTTCAACAGCCCATGAAAAGTTTCTAGGTAAAGCTAAGCAAGCACAAGACCAACTTATCAGTCTTTTACGGAAGGGACGAATCGGTAATATTGACACCAACAAAAACTGTTCAACTCGCTATGTAGGTCTATCTTGTTTTATGGAATAGTTGTGTGGGTTTGGACTTTATTGATACTATGATCATTTTCCAATCCAACTTTTTAAGAAAACTCTTTTATCTCCCCAACGAAACTCCGAGACATAAACTTATACTTGAAACAGGATTCCAATTGAAAATACAATAATCAGTCTTTTACTTAAATTTCTGAATAGAATAAGAAGAAAGGAGAGGATTCTCTGTTAAATGCTGTTTAAAAGGCTCTTAAAAGTTAGTAATTATACCTCGTATAATAACCTTTGGACCACGAAAGTCAACAAATTATTTAGCAAACACGGCATTCCAAATCTAGATGAAAAGCTGGATTTTGTAAAAAATAAGAATCAAATCGTTAGGTTCACCTCAGACTCACGTATCAAAACCGTAAATGAATTTGTAGCCACAATGAAGAACAGGACTAGAGATACGTATTATAAGTTTAAAAATAAAGTGCTTACTGAAAAATATCTACTTATGCCTGTCCCATTCAAATACAAGAGGCTTATTTTCCAATTTAGGGTGGATCTTAATTATATATCGTTTGATAAAGCCTGCGACTTAAAAGGAAACAGGAAGAATAGCTACAGTGAATGTACAGTATGTAATAAGAAGGAAATAGAAGATGTTTACCACGTATTTTACTCGTGTCCACACTATCAAAATGCTAGAAATAAGCTATTTCAAAGTGTAAATAGATTTAAGAATAATGTAAGCAGTGATAATTTTTTGAGAAAGTTTTTAACAAGCTTAACTGTGAGAAATAAAATGTATCTGTAACTTTTGGATCGATGCAATGAGAGTAAGAAGTTTTGTGACAACTTTCTAGGATATTTTTATAAATGAAAACTGTCGTTAATTAATTTTTAAGTAACTAATTTTTGTAATAAGCACAGAATTTGTATTCATGACCGTGTATGATGGCAAATGGTCAAATAAATAAACTAACTACTAACCATCAGAAATGACCCATGTTTTCCCACGCCGAGTCTCAAGTGTTTCTGATATAGAACAGATTCAGCCAATTTCTGGCTATATTCTTACAAACGTCGGAAGATGAAATGTCCCTGACGATTTTCTTTCTATACAAGGTAGCAGGATATATAACAGTGCTCCGTCTTTGGATCAGAACTTCTGCAAACTGGCGCCTCGGGCGCATCAACTTTTAAAGGAGGATGAAATGCATTTAAAATTGCACAGGCTATTTTAAAGAAGTCCCAAGCGGCATTGTTTTTTAAATATCAATTTTGAATTACGTCTCTGAAAAAGCGGAATACGTCTTTTATTCTTCCGTTGACGGATTCAACAACCCCATCTAATTTTGTTAACAAGTCGGGACTCATTACTCTCAATTTTATTGTGCTGTTTCCGTTTTCCGTCTAAAAAGTGACGCATATTGACAAAATAGCCTAGCGATGTTAATAATTCATTGCAGTCTCTAAAACTCTCGGTCTTCTATTATAAAATTTCGTGCCCTTTAAAAATACTGACGAAAGCATCTAAACTTCTCGACATACTTTTTCATTATATTAGCATCATGGATACTTTAATTTGCCAAATACGGACCTTCGGCATGCCAAATATGACCTGTAGTAAAAAACCATCATCAAAGCTTTAATATGTTTCGTTATTTATGGGCGCTGTATGTGTTTTTTGAGTCTTATAATTACTTGCCTTTTGGATGTACAAATAAGTACTTGTCCACGACAAACTATGCATTGTGACTCAGAAGCTCCTGTAAGTTGTTTTGAAAATTCTGTGTAATCGTTGATGAATTCATTTAGTGCCAAATGTGTGTAATCTCAATGTTTCGGCACAAAATTGCGTACAAGATTTTTAAACAGTTCGAATTGCACGACGTACGGATGAAAGCTTTTGGTGTAACAATGCTTCAACTTTATGGGATGCATTGTTTCTCAACATAAACAAAAACATTGCAAGTGCGTCTCCCAAACATCTTGTCTTTGTATTTTCTTAATATGGCTTTACTAAGGTCAAAAGTTGGGCCCTTTTAATCCCAAAAACTGAATTAAGTCATCTTCAAAGTACATGACTTTTCGAGAGACAAAGATTCTACCCGCTTTTATACTTTGTGTCAGAGTATAGTGCTAAACCTCTTAAAAATTGCTACTTCCTTACATTCTTGTTGAATTTCGCACAAACTTGGCTTCAAACTTTTTGAAACGTAAAGTCTTTTTCAATATGGGTTTTGCAAATTCGCATTCCTTCTTGCAAAAAATATCTCGTGGATCTATCCATAGTTGTATAAGAGCTTGTTTATTTATTCTTGTGTTCCCCTTTCATTTCTTGCAAATAAAGCAACCCCTGTGTGGTCTTACGGGGACCTTATTTTGAAGCAACACTCCCTTTGGTCAGGATCTCCTTGGTTCGTTTCAGAAGAAGTAGCTCCACAGTTTTCTGACGAATTGGAAGTTTTGGATGGCTTCCATATCATTATCATCCTCGCATAGTCAACTTACTGCTTACTAATCATAAGTAAATACCATAAGAAGCCGTTTATTTGTCAATTTAAATACTGGATGTATCAAAAAGAACTTATCACTGCATTGCGATCACGATGTATGAATTTTTTGAGGTTTTTTAAATTTTGTTATGCAAGATTTTAAGTCAGATATATGATGAGAGAGCACAGATTTTTAAGAATATCTATAACAAATGTATCATGTTAGCCTTTATAGAGAAATGCTTAACCCAAATACCTTTATCCACGCAAACACCATTTGTGTGTGCTCATCAATACCATGATGATGATGAGTGATCCTCCGTCACCACCTCCTCCTCTAAAGAAGAAGGGATGTGAAACACACAGAGCAGCTTCCAATTAATTAGCATACACACCGAGAAAGTAGATAGTGCTGGCATACGACTTTGCACGCATATCCCATGATGAAGTATTAAGTATATTCCTATGCTTACTTCTTCAGTCGTAATATCCAATTTTATCATACAAAATAAACAAGGCACGCACATGGTGCGGTTTAACAAATATTTTGTCTACTTCTACTTGCTAGAATCAGCTCTTCACACTCGATTTCAAAATTTGTTTAGAAAGAAAGAAAAGTATCATTCTTTTTAATTATTATAGCCGGACATCTATTTCCTATGGCCGATTTATAAAGGTATGGTTTACGAATTTTAATATTCAGTTTTATGATTATTTCAATAATATCGTTTGTATGTCAAAATGGAATAATAAGTCTAATCTAAACTCATTTGAAAAAGTAATAAAAATACAATTTATGAAACGGGTTTGCTTTTCAGTAAGCTCGTTTGGCAGGCCCATGCCGCCTTGTGGCATTGGTCTGGTGGTGGACAGTCGTGAATTTGCATCATGCTGTTGATAGGTTTGTTAAGGAGATTGTTTTTATGAAATACGTGGGATTAAGAGAGTTAAAGGCGAAACTGAATTACCTATTGCAGACCGCATAGAGGCGCATTATTAAGCACCGCTCCCTCCCTCAAAGTCAGAAGTGATTCCGACATAAGAAGTCAAAAATTTCAACGATCAAAATGTGCAAATTTAGGTTGCTCACAGGAAAATCTAAACACTACCGGCGTTGCATCTGTAAAATGACGTACGGGACGGGTATAAGAAATCCTAACGCAGATAACTCCGGGCACACGTGACTGTCACCCTAGCCATGCATTTTTGCATACTTTTTCAAACTGAGAAAGCGGAGTAAAAAAGAGACCCTATGTGCTCGACATTGGTTGAAATGCGGACGCACGCGGACATTAAAGGAGGATGAAGTGGACCTTAGTCCCGGATAAGATTCTTAGGTGGATGAGGAGCCATGCAAAGGAGAAGTAGTTTAAGGCGAAGGAGGGTGAAAAAGAAACAGAAGTAAGTCTAGTAGAGGAAAAACAAAAATGGCAACAAGGGGGAAAAGAAACAAGGGAATGCCTCATGGACTTCTTCACTCTGCACCTGGCTAAGGCACATAATGTTGTTACCTTCTTTAAATGTAAGCAATGTTAGAAAATTAACTGAGAAGGGAGGATTAGCAAAACACAAAAAAGGAGAATAAGGCCGTCATCAGCAGGCTGGTCTACTCATGCTCCCTGTGAAAACAGATATTTGCACAAAAACGCATCGACAGGAAACTCACAAAGGTCAGATATCCCGAAGGTAGCAAAAGCCATGATCAAGTTGAAAGCTGTTCGTTATATATTAAAGTAAAAGTGACAGAAGTCCTTGTAGTCCAATGTCCACGACAAACACACCAAAACGATTCCTTTGGGATGTCAAGCTCCTACACTGCTGGATGGAATAGAGGGTCATGGCAACTAGAAGTGCTATCTTAGACCAAGAAAGAAAAATCGGACTATTGGGGAAGTGTTTGAACGTATGAAATTAACTTCAACCAACCGCCAGTTTTAACTTGCGAAATTAAGATGGAACTTCAGAACTTTCAGTTAGGAATTGAAACATTTAGAAGAATTTTTCCAAAGGAGGTATGGTAGGCACATAGTCTTTGTCATTTTATGTGACCTTATATGTCAATTTTTAACTTTACTTTTCAGACTTCACTTCGTTTGCAAAGGAAGTTTCGACTTGAAATAGGTTCGATGTAAGCTAACTATACTTTCCGTGAATGAAAGCTGTTAACTCCACTTCTAGATTGTCTAATCCTACTAGCTAGTGGTTGTTAATATGCAATTTTTAAATAATACATTTCTCTAATATTTGCCTTTGTAAATAGACAGATTGCAATACCTGAATACCATTTATAATTATATACATCCTGATGCCATCCTGCCTTGACATTTTATCTGCAGTAATGGAGATAAATATAGACATTGGTAAAATCATGAAAAAAGCGAATGCCCAACTTTCCCTAGACAAAAATCCTATTGAATGCCTGCTAATTGTGTGTCTTCCCTATGTTGTAGTATACCAATATATTGAATTGGGACAAGCAGGACTGATGGCAGAGAACGCATTTTCATCTCGGAGTGGGAGCCCAACTGGCGAATTCCAAACAAGTGTTCCAATGGCTGGAGAAGAAAAGACCGGGCAAGCGGTTTAGCGGTAGCTGTTACTACCCGGACTCTAAATTGCAGCCATTCACCAGCCAATAACGACGGACTACCCCAAACAGCGTGTTAAAGTATCAGGTATATCCATCAGTAGTTAGGTTTTAAATTTGCAATCAGTTTGCTAAAGATAAAAAACAAAGACAAATTTTTTATTTAATGAACGCAAACAGTTAAAGGCAAAAAAGATTTTGAGGACTGCTTCATTTGTTGGGTTAGCATCTTGTCATTATATGGTGCGCCGCAAAATTTTCCGACTCTAAAGCATAAATTGATACAGAACCTGTAGTCGATCATGGATCTAATAACGTTCCAGAAGCAACTGATGCAGCAACAATAGAAGTACAAATAACTGTTGCTGTGTATAATATGCCAACGTGTAATGATAAGAAAACCGAAATTTTATAACGACTGTAAGTTTTCGACATCTGTTATTCGAACTTTACATACGGGGTTGACAGAAGAAAGTTGCGTTGAAATTAGTGAAACGGAAAAGTTAAATAAAGTAATAGATATTGCAACAAACGTCGAATAACAGGAATTCAAATGGACAATATGGGCTTACATTTCTTGATTTACGCAGTTAATTATTTTTATTGCGGTTTTGTGTTGTTCGTAGTTATGATTAAGGTTTTCCAATAATATGTTTATTGCATACTTGCGTTTAGTAAGCGAATAAACTCAATACTATTCACTTTTCGAAACATTTAATATACCTTACAAGCTGCAAATAGGCGTTTTCTGATGAGAAGGAATACGATATCAAACCAAGTGCTGCTCATCTATACTTGTACCTTTAAGAAGCCAGCAAATTGGAGTGCAAAATGCAATTTTCTTATAATTTTAATCTAAGTCGATTAAATAGATCGATTAGAAATAGTATGCGAGAGTTGGTTGCAGCAGTATTGACACGACATGTGCAAATTGTATTGGAATGCTTTTCCTGTGCTTACGGTGATTATGGTGAACTTCTTCAAGTAACTTGTTGTTCGAGCAATCTCAGTTTCGAAAAGACCATGCGAAGCTTTGACATGGACCATGTTGGGATAGTTGGTGAACCAATCCTACCACTTAAAAGTTCTGAAGGACGTTTCAAATCAGTAACATCATGATAGCGAAAACAGCTGGAGACCATACCTATGCACAGTGATGCTTTGGGTAATTTTTTCACAAATAAAAAACAAAAGTAGTCAGGAAAGTAGTGGAAGCAAATTGTTTTTTTTAAAACTTCATGTTTTTTTGGAAGAAAATGGTGTAGAATTCAATAAATAACTTTTAGGTCCGTAAACTGGCCAGCTCTGAGCTATACATGCCAAACTCAATTTTCCTGGAGTTTTTATGGCTCTTGTAGAACCGCTCCCGCGGGGTTTTCACAAAAGGAGGTTGTAAAGAGTTTTAATTTATTCAAACAGTGGATTGTTACGAGAATTTTGAATGTTCCATCTCAATCTGCGCACGTGTTAATACCTTTTACTGAAAGATAAGCACCAAACTTACATTTTACAAAGTTACTTATTGCACTTTATGGGGACCTAATATTTTGAACAAAAATTGTAAATTTTTGAGTTAGGATTTTTAGACTTTTAAATGTTTTAAGTGAACAGAGAAATAATTGGGCCCGAAAATTAGATATTGGGTGGGCTCTGGTAATCCGTTTGCGTGGC
>LJIJ01005005.1:0-12976 GCA_001718145.1 Orchesella cincta
ATCGCAGCATGTAACCCGGTGTTATTGGGGGAGCGTGAGGAGGCGTTTGAGAAAGTTCAGTTGAATTCTTTCTAGGTCTTCAACAAATTCTATTGACCATATCTCACCAGCGAATAATGGTATTGAGAGAAGCTGGGCTTCGAGAAGCTTTGTGACCACGTCCCAGTCATGCGTTCGGCTTCTGAGAATAACGGAGTTCATTAAGCCAGTTGCGTTAGCGCACTTTGTCTTAACGGCTGAAGGTGCTTGTGGAATTTGCCTCAGCAGCAAAAAGTGATTCCAAGATATGTAAATTCTTTTACTACTTCTACTGAATCTTCCTGATACACGAAGTTATGCTGTGTGGGCACTTTGGGATGACAGTGGTAAAAAATAAGGATCTTGGTTTTTGAAACGTTGACGGTTAGGCCTTTTTCTTCGCAGTATTCAGAGAGGCGGTCAAGTTTTAGTGTAGGTTAGAGGGCGAATCAGCAAGAATGACAAGGTCATCGGCGTATGCCAGTACATGGATTGTTGTTTTATGGTTAACATTAAACCCTCAAATACCTTGTACTTGTAGTTCATTGAAGATGTCTTCTATGTCACTGATAAACGTGCAAAGAGATCGGGCTTGTCAATTCCCCTTGGAGGACTCCTTCTGCGACATCAAATCGTTTACTCGGCCAGCGTTCGTTCTAACGCGCATTGTGGCTTTACTGTACAATTCTCTAAAATTCGAATGTATTTAGCCTAACTCCCACCGCATTTAGTCGGTTCCATAACTTTTTGATCTATCGAGTCAAACGCTAGCAAAATCAACAAAGAGGAGTGTAGTCTTCTTTTCTTAGTTTTCGTTTGGAAATTTGACGAATGGCTTCCAGTGTGAAGATATGATCAACACAACCCCTCTCTTTGCGAAACCCAGCTTGAGACTCTGGAAGCACGCCTACTCTCTGCCCACTCTTCTAGACGCGTTAGCATTTATGCTGGTAAATAGCTTCAGAATTGTGTTGATAAGGGAAATACCCCGGTAGTTTCTGGGATCACTTGGATCGCCCTTCTTATATAGCATGACAACTTCTATGTCTATCAAATCGTTGGGATGCATTCGTCTGTCTGCATGCTATTGAGAAGGGACTTATAACTATAATCCATGATGAGGGGAGACTCTTGAGGAATTCATTTCTATGCCATCTAGGCCTGGACTCTTGTTTAACTTAAGCTTTTTAAGCGCTGCATAAATTTCCTTGTGGATATGTCAGGATCAAGCTTGGGTCAGCTACGCCGTAATAGGTATAGTCATCAATGGATCTTGCGGGAAGTACATCAGTGTAGAACGATTCCCATTTTGGCTTGTCAATTGGACATTCATTGCGCGTTGAGCCTCTTAGTAGCTTCACGGTGGACCAGAAGTCTTTTGGGTTGGCAGCTGTGGACATTTTATTTTGGATCACTTCATAATAAGCCATTTTCTTTTGCATTACAAGCTTTTCGTAATTTTCTTTTGCTTGTGCGCAGGCTCTTCGGCGCTCTTCAGTGTATCTGTGTTCTTGCATTTCCGTTTTGCACGACGTAAGCTTTTCTTTGCATCCTTGCAGTCACTGTCAAACCATGCGGGGTTGCATGAAGGGGCCTTTTCCCGGACGATAACTGTACATCATGTTGCGGCACTCGCGGCATTAAATATGGCCTTGGTCAATTGTTGTACAGTCGCTAACCCCTGCCGTCTACGAGTGGTTCTGTGACAGTGTTAGCAAGATGGTTTTTGAATGCCTCTACGTTCTCTGGTATCCACCTTAGTTTTTGAATTCTTTCTTGGGGGTAGTTTGACGAAGGCAGAGTATGTGCGGAGTTGAAAGTTGGCCAGTCGAGGAGAACGGCAACGGGTTGGTGATCAGATGAACTGATTTCTTCTATTGCGAAGTCTCTAAATGAAGGCAAGAACTTGAACGGTACCCAAATATAGTCAACGACGCTGCAAGCGTCACTTCTCATGAACGTGTACTCACCATCGGGGTCCGATGCGCTACATCCGTTCAGAGGAAGCATTCCTAATTCACAAAAGCTTTTCGTTAAGATTTTTTCCCCCTAAGATTTCGGGTTGTATCGCGAGAGTTTCGAGAGGTATAATGGTCGAGGTTGCAGTTTGGCCATAAGAAATTGTAGTGAATTCGCAATTCTAGCGTTGAAGTCGCCTCCTACCAAAACATTATCGCCTAGGTTGAAGGCGTATAACTCAAGCGACTCTGCAAGTCGGAGACTAGGCTGTTGTAAGCTGGCTGCGGGGGATGTATGTACAGGCTACTGTTATAATTCCGCCATTGTGATCAATAGTTTGCTAATTATCCAGTGGTTGCATGAGTCTAGCACCTCTGCATGCCTAAATTTTTCTTTGTCGTATAGTAGTATATGCCTCCTCTGCTCCGACCTGCTTTCTTTTCCCTTGTAGACGGTATTGATATAATATCGTAATTAGTGAGGAATTTGGGCAAGGTCCTAATGTCGTACTCTATCCAAGTCTCAGTAAGTCCAATTATGGACGCAGAAGTAATAATTGCTTTTTCGTTCTCGTCCAGATCGAAGAGGTTCTTGAAGCCATGACAGTTCCAAAAGAGGCTTTTAATTGCCTGGTTGATGGATAAGTTTCGTGTGACATCGCTTCATTGCTGTTGAGTGTAGTATTCGGGGATTGGGCTATGTACAAATTTGTCGGAGTTGTGCGTGTGTGGGCCGGCCGACTTCCTATGTGAAGGAGTCGGATTCCATTTGTCGGTTTCATCATTGGGGACTGGAAATATGTCCAGTGACGCTCTTTTCCTTCTATCACAATGCTGTAATTTTTCCATAGGAACGTGACCTTTTCTTTTCTCTGAGTAGCTTTCTTTGCCTCATCTCGGAGGATTTTGCGAACTTTGCGGATGCAGGGCCGATAACTGGGTTGGTCTTTCTGTTGTTTGATAGTACTTGAAACCGGTCATCCTGGGACACAAAACGCCAGTATTGGCCGGGGTTTACTGCCTTGTTGTTCTTTACCAAGCCTTCTTGCCCGATTGGCACACTTTAGTCAGTTTCAGTTGTTCTCTTATTATGGCGTTCACTCGCATAGCAGATGTCTCGTTTGTGTCGCCAGCGGTTTCGGGCACTCCATTTACAATAAGCGTGTTCTTGTTGGCATTTCTTCTAATAGCAGGATCCTGTCATTTGCCTCTGAGAGTCCTCCTCTTGTTTCCCAAAGTTCCGCTTGTGTGTTGCTTTAGCTTTGCCTTTAGGTCTAGATTTTCAAGCTGAAGTTCCTCTATCTGCCTTGCAGGACTGCCTGGTTCTCCGTGATTGTGTTGGGCAGATCACCGATATCCTCTGACAACTGTTTGTGTAGTGCCTTGTTTTCATTCGCATTATCATCGAGTAGTTTCTTCATATATGCTTTCATGTCCAGTTCCTCTTCGTCTTTGCTTAACGGAGACCTACATTTTCTTTTGTGTGCATTTCCTCGACTGAATTACTGGTTTCGAAGTTCTGTACTAGTTGGGGGACTGTAGGGGTTCGGTTTCCTTTCGACATTGCTGCTGATTTAGGGCTTCTCAGTGTTTTTCTGGTAATATTTAGGTTCCGCACTTAGTCAACAAATGACCTTTGTGCTCCGGGTTTATCGTGTACCGGCGTGTCACCAGCACTTAGTCATCATATGACTGTGTGCTCAGGTTTATCATACACTTCAGTATGTTATCAGCACTTAGTCATCATATGACTGTGTACTCAGATATACACTACAGTAAACTTGCACTGATCATCAAATGATCGTCTGTGCAGAGGGACTCTCATACACTACAGTACGTTTAGGCACAGTTCATCACATGAACTATATGTGCTTATCTGGTATCACTATAGACCAGCACTAGCTCATCATATGAACTGTTGTGCACACGGTCTTCGTTTGCTACAGTACGACTAGCACAGCTCATCATATGAACTATATGTGCGTATATGTTGCACTAGTTCATCAAATGAACTGTGGGTGCATATGTATGCTTAATGCTTTTGACATGCATAAAATATCATCGAGATGCAGACTGTGTATGCTCCGAGAGATATTTGTTCAAAAGGTCCAGCGAGATGTTTTGAATATGCATGCAATTCCTCCTGGATTGGTATCAGTTGGCTTATGGTTTTCCGTATTTTCACGTACTTTCTTATAGTAGCAAGTAGGGCATTCACCATCCGATACTGGGGTTTTGAGAAAACTAGATGAGGATGGGGATACCTTTGCACGTATGCCTCATTTGCATACGTCAAAATTTGTTTTGTGACCGTTTGTGTGTAAAAGTGATATAATCACACACACAACAGTTTAAAACGGTCATCAAAACAACTGAATCACTGCACTAACTAATTAATTAGCCTATCGGATTCTCCCAAGTCAAGCCGGTTCAGATGACCTAAATAGCACTTCGAAATGCGCTTTTTCACCCCGAAAAAAACTTTATCGGAGCTCGGAATAATATGCGACTGACCATCCCAGACCCAACTCAATTCAATAAAAACGTTTTATATACACGACACAATAAATGGGTTTCTATGCAAAACCCGGATTACCTACAGCAAACCTCAAAGCGAACTTGCTAGTCTGAGAAATCACAAAAACAGGGGATTGATTGTGTGGGAGCACAACCTTTCAACTACCTTGCATGTGTTCAGAAATCAATAAAAAAGATGAAACAACATGCAGGGAACATACATTGGAAAAAACAGTTCGTTTTGTCCAAAAGAATTTTACACTCCTATACGTCTACGTAATTGTGAAATATCAACTCAAGAAGCGGAAGCCCAGTGTATGACATAAACTTCTTCGTAACCTCTAAAGGCATGCTGATGGACATACCGATGAAATTCTAGTGTTTTTGGATTAAGATATTCGTTTTGTTCTAAAAATACCTTTTGAAACTCAAATTTGTGATTTTGTTCAGTTTGTAAAATTACAGTCCTTGGAATACTTATGAACATTTGTCGATAGCATTGCTTTTGAAATATTTTTCTCATCTTTTATTAAGATACGGAAAAAGCTACGAACTTAACGCATGATGTACCAATGAAATTAAAAATTACATTTACATTTTAAATTCCCTGTATTGGTAAAAATTAGGCAAATAACGGGAGTTCCGTCAGATGTTTCTGGTAAATACGTTGCCCCAAAATCCATTTTACAGCTGTAAGTAATTTCAACATGAATTAAACAATTTGTACCTGCAAACATATTTTTAAAATGTTATTCAAATTGTTGCAGAAAAGCGGAAACACCCGCCGACCGGAAAATAGCCTATTGGGAAACATTTTTTTCTTAAGTTTGACTTCTAATCAATACCATTTCAAAAAAAACTAGTCTGAAAATAAAAATTTCCCTCATAACTCAGGAATGACAGTAATTTTGTTTTAAATCCGCCGTTAGTGACATTGCAATTACGTTTAATCTCATACCTTCCAAAAATAGGTATTTTTAGGTATAAAATATCAAAGCATCAAAACAATGAGGTTTCCAAAGGATTAAGTAGACACTCGTAATCGCTTCTTGGCGATGTCAGGATGTAAAAACATAATGTCTCATAATGTTTCAGCATATGTAAGAGTAAAATAATCTGTGCATACAAAAAATCAGTTTGTTGTTTGTTTAACCCATCTCACGACATTAAAGCCGTTTTTGGTAAAATCCGCATTTGTATGGTTTTTCATCCGTGTGAATTCGATCGTGTGCATTCAAGTCATCAACTTGTAAAACTTGTATTGACTGGTTCATAAATCAAACATTTTCCCTTTGTAAGTAAGCAAATAAATGGCAGTTCAGCTGAATGAGCAAACAGGTGTTAGTGAAAATTCTTTGCAATAAAATGGAGTTTGGTTAGGATTTTTATTTCAAAATTTACCAACATAATGAAATACTTTTCTACGCTTTTAGCGGAAAGCAAATGGAAATGTGCAATTAGGTAAGTTACGATGAAAGTGAAAACAGTAGCAAAACGAAAAGATTTACATTATTTACAAGTATACTTTATTCAATCAACCATTACGAATAAATAAGTGCATATATACAACTTTGCAATTTTTTAGTGTATCAGGTTCACCACAAACTTGGGTAAGATTTGTTTTGATTTCATCTGCCAATGGGTCTGGCTTGAAGGATCCTGGTCTCAGCGAGTCAAAAATTAGACATTTTTTTCATCACGGTGAATGCAAAGCAAAATCCAATGATTGATTACCAGAAGGATGCAAAATAAACTTGCGGATGTAAAAGATTTTTGGTAGACTGGATCTTGTGAACTTTTCATATCTGTTCTGCTGGACATCCATTTGTATCTTTCTATTGAATAATTATCTGTATCACGGCTTTTGAAGACGTAGTGGCTATCTGGGATAACATAAATACTTGAAGAATGCTTCAAACTCAGAACTGATAAGTACAAATCAACGTGACCATCTCCAAGCCAACTATTTGGATTTACCATGTCACAGATTTCTTCGTAAGTAAGTGACATAATTGGATCTTCATCTTCCCTGTGACGTAGTTCAGCAACAATTTTCCCTGCATACTTTTCCTCTATATAAGAGGTGCCGACATTAGAATCCTTTTCACTTTCAGAAACTTTTTGTCAAGTTCCTCAAAGTCTTTAATTACGTCTGCAAACTCGTTACCGTGACTTTTTGAGTTCGCATTTACAAAGGTTTGACGAGCAGTTTCGTCATCATTTATCCAATTCTGATAACTAGAAAGACTATAATCTGAGTTTGATTTTTCGTCCTGACACTGCGTTTGTTCATTATCGGAAATCTCCGTGTAGGAGTCATCATCATCACCATCACTCTTTTCTTTAATCGAGTCTTCTGGGTTACTATCAAGTTCATAATCGTTTTTGTCTGCTGAAACTGATTTTGCATTTGCTTGGTTGCGCTGCTGTTTCAGGTTTTTCCTTTTATTTCCTGAAGTTGATTTTGTGGGCTTTATTTTTGATGAAGGCGTTACATATTTTGTAGTCTTAGAACGTTTCCTTTTGCCCCATACCTCCTCGACAGAACTCTCGGCATCCTCCGCTGATAAAGTCTTCTTAGCTTTTCTTTTCAAGTTTGCACGTTTTTTTTTGGCTGACGGAATTATGTTAGCAACACGCTCTTTATGAAATTCATAATGACGCCTTGCAAACGTGTTATAGTTTGTCTTTCCTTCAATATTAATGTGGTTTTTTATAATGTTGAATTCCGATTCAATAGCAGCATTAGTAAGCCTCAAACTGTCGTGACGACTTGTTTTATGGAGCATCATAGCAGAAAAAAGAGGAACGTATGGAGCGTAGTGGGTCTGAATTAGATCTAGTATTTTTGAATTGTAAAACGGGTTTTGCTCTTCTTCCTCAGTTGATTCATCACGTTTGTATCTTTCCCGAATGGTAGTGAATTGAACATAAAATGGTGAGTTTTTGCGCAGCTCCTTAACGTATTCATCCGGAACTATCACTTCGTTACGTGTCGGTATTTCTTCTTCATCTTCTGCAGTTTCACGTTCGTATTTCTTTGAAAGCAAGAAACTTTTGTTTTCCTCCGTTTCCTTTTCTGATGTTGATTTGGTTCCAAATGTTTGAACTATTCTCACCATCGTATCATGCAGTTCTGATAAACTTACACATTCTTGCATACGCACAATAGAATTTACTGCAAGAAACTTGGTTTCTTTCGCGGACTTTGAGCTTGATAAATGCTTTGCAAATAACCTTGAAGCCGCTTTTACCAAATGACTGGTACAGATAAACATTATGGAACGGTCGGGTCAAGTTTTTTTCGATCATGCATCACTTCCCATGTCAATTTGAGATAATCTTTCAAAAGCATTCCATTTACCCATAAGACACTGCATTTATCATAGCAAAACTGAAATCAGTCACAACGATGTGTCCAAAAAGTTGGTTTCCAGATGGATATAATAACTTCAAGTTGTGCTTCATTTTGTGTAAAAAGTTAGCAATATCTGTTATTCTTCCACGCTGTGAGAGCATATCACCTAATGGAAAGTTATAGCCTTTGTCTGTTTTTGCAATAACAGAGTAAAGATATATATCCTTTTGTTCACAGTTTTCACAACAGAACCAGTCGCGTCCAAGTGAACAACAACTTTGCTGTTCTTGCAACAAGTGTTTAACAGCTTTAGCGATTTTTCCGTGTACAAATGAACTGCTAGCTCTCCCGATATCATGTTTGCATGATGAACGTAGCCTTTCACAATTTTACTAGTCAAGTCAGCACTTCTTGTTTCATCACAAAACAGCATAAGATCGTCACTGCATGATTTTGATTTCGAAAGCTTATTGGAATTTTCTGATCGAATCATTGAAAGCACGCTATGGGATTTTTGGGAAAGTTGTTTTGAAGTCGTCGTTTGCACTCAAACCAGCATTGTTTTCAAAAAAACTTTTAATGGTTTTTTTGAATCCAAACGCCCACCCAAACTTTTCTAGCAGCCCCTTTTACTTGTCGCCCAGTAGGTTCATGTTGAATCAACTGAAAAGCACCAGTTGATGTAACGTAGCACTTTATAGGTTGCCCTTTCACTGGGATGTCTTTGATAATACCTGTAAATTCCACTTTACAGTTTCCCCCACAGTATCCCTTCAATCGACAAAAGCCAATTTTTGAACGTTTTGAATAATAAAAAACGCTTTTGCTTGCATTAAAGCTGCAACAACCCTGCGTTTTAGCTATGTAGGCATCAATCACGTCAGTCCATGCTCCAATTTTGAACTCCATTTCATCAAAATTAAAAGCCTGTAAAGTGTCCTTGACAGAAATCTCAAAAGAAAATTCAGTAGGTGGTTGATAATTTAACTCGTCTGCCATATCCAAGTCTTTTGCAAAAGAGGAAACGTCGTCGTCTGAGCTGCCTTTTTCTTCCGTTGAATCAACTTCCGAAAAGGAGTCTGAACACGGATTTTCTGTTTTATTAGAACATAAATGGTCCGATGCAATGGTGTTATCTCCATCTGAAGATTTTGCTGGATTCGGTACTTCTGTGATTGAAATAAAAAAGTCATGAAAATTATAGTTATGAACTGGACCAAGAAAATGCCGATTTATCCTAACATGCAAATGTTAAACTACACTCACCTGTACTGGAAGTCACGTGTGAGCTTGCATCGCCGTTACCCGATTCCGAAACTGACTGTTCATAGTCAAGATAAATACCTTTTGCCTTATATTTCTGTCCTCCTTGAAACCTTGCTTTTTCCCTCGCATTATTGCGACGGTTATTCAATCGTTTTGTATCATATTCTGAAGAGAGTTTGGCAGAATGCACAAGGTACACATTAGCAACTTCAAAACTACATCCCCTTGAAATAAGTTCCTTAGCAATTTGATGTCTTGCATAATCAGTTCTAATCAGTCTTCCAAAACGTCTTGCTCTTTCTTCAATAACGCAAACACTGTGTTTTGGAAGACGGTTGGAAAGACGAGGCTTCCAAAAAGCCATTTTAAAAACGGTCACATTGACTGCAAACCGAAGTACATTTCTACGGGCCCCTTTGGCTATCAAGACTTCAACTTCGTCTCCTATAATTTTCATGAATTCCTCATTATCATTATCTGTGACTTTTGCTGGCCTAGCAGGAAGTTTATAGACAACCAGATTAATTTCCTGAATAGCTGCGTCATCCAATACATATGAATTTTTGATTTCACTTTGAGTAGACGCATCACAATCACTTGAAACCATGGAAACGTTTACATCGCTTACTGGCTGTTTATTAAAAATTTGAAACTGGTTTCGCAGCAAGGATTGTTTTAACGGAAACTGTAATGGTGCACTATCAAACGGAATCAGTGGGGAAAAATGGGTGCCAGAACAATAAAGTAAGATTGGGCTGAAGTTTGCTGACTCCTGTGAGTTCATGTCGTACCTTTGAGGGCCCAAGCTACTGTATACAAATTATTTGCCTACTGATGACTTTTGATGTAAGCACAATTTGTTCGTCCTGAGCCCAAGATGTCGTAGAAAATATTTTCTTCCGAATCGCTGTAATTTTGTCTTCCTCGTATTTCATACTTCTCAGCAGCCTGATGTAATGCTCATGGTTTTTCTGGAAGTCCACGGCAACAGCTTTTCGTAAGCAAAGTGATAGTTTTTCCGTTTTTGTAAGGCACAAACTTATAGAATTGTAAAAACAACTATTGTCACCAGTTGAAACAAGTGGAATAACCTTACCCTTGAGATCACTATGTAATGACTTAATGGATTTCCATAAACGTTCTTCAAAGTTTTTAGCCACAAAACTACCGAACTTTTGATCTAATAAAACGTTCCGCAATATTTCCAGGCCCCGAACATGCTTTCGTGTAACATGACTACAGTCTCCCAAACAGAAATCAATGCAAAACTGACAAGGTATTGTAAGATTTTCCACAATCTGTGTAAAGTCTTCACTGCATAAAGTTATTGAAGGCACGCGAAGCCTCCTTCTGGATTCCAAAATAACTTTGAGATCTGTATGTATTTAGAACTGTCCTTTTGAAATAGTGGAAAGTATTCAAAGTTAAGCACAAGCACGTGCAGTGTTCGATTAGATGGGTAAGATCCAAATTTGGTGACCCTGTCAGATGTGGAGTAAGACCCAAAATGTATTGCAATATTTTTTCGCAGTACTCTGCTGAAAATATTTAGAACCGGTGGAGTGGAATATGATGATATTTTTAAAAAACGAAGTTTTGTTTCGTTGCTGGCGAAGCCGGTTTTGCTGCAGTAAGAATAAAATGCATTTTGTTCTTCCATTGCCTTCCGGTAACACAGAATTCGAAACAACAAGAAAGTGACTCATTGCCCACAGAAGCAAAGATCCCGTATCAAAGCAAGTGAGTGTGTTCTTTATTTCCTTTTGCCATTACGTAGTTGTATGTTGTTGGATTTAGATGTCTTGCATTGCCAAATGAAGAATTTTCGAAGTTCGGTTTGCAAGTAGACAATCTGGGAATTGCTTCAATCATCTCATCGGACCAGTAAATTTCCAATATTATCTGGTGATTCTTTGCCATCAATTACATTTTGCAAATGAGCCATTATGGTCCCGTGCTTATAAAAAGGAAAGTGTTCCAAAATGGAGGATTCAGTGGTACTTGTATGGGTTTTCTGCAAAGTTCAAATAAAATCTGTTAATAACCGTAATGTAAAACAATTTTTGCTTCTTATTTTGATCGTGTGTGTATTCAGTTTCAAAATCATTTATTTTAAATTTACTTACTTGCAATAACCGTAAAGCATCCTTAACTTGTTGCAAATCATCATCCGTTTTAATATCAACTTTATCACTGTCGTTTGTCTTTGTCCCTGCGCGCTCACTTACACCATCAATCATTTTTCTTCTTTTGAAATTTCTTGGTTGTCTGATTTTTTCTTCCTCCTTTTCCTCCTCCGGAATACTACTTTGCTTTTCGTAAGTACTTCCTTCTTGCTTCTTTTTTGTTCTTGATCTAGTCCAGTAGCCAGAATTTTTCTTTGACATTTTGGTTTTGAATAATAAATTGCGCAAGTTCAGAGAACACTTTCTAAGGAATTTATATTCTTACTCTCAAACCTTATTATTTAGGATTGCAAGAATAATAAATTTGGCGTTGCCTGATAGACACCTTCTGCGGGTTCTCTTTGTGCATACTTTTCTGTACAGTTTATATCATCTAACCTTGTTTTATAGTCACATTTCTTTTGTATAGATTTTCCACGAAATGGGACGACAAAAGTACCTTATACTAGAGTTATGTGCATTGAGTGGAAAGGAATAACGTGAAACTCTAGCTGACAACTTTTTGCTGCACCTGAATAAAACTTTTATTAAAGAACCACCATGATGCTTGAACCTTCCAAAGTACCTGAAATTAAATAGGCATGTATTTTTTGTCTCACTTTATGCACTTGGAGTATTAACTTGGTAAGTTGCTATTCAGCTCATAAGAAGTAGCAAATTCGATGTCCGATCTCTTTATTGTATAAAAAGGCAGGCAACTTCCATTCACTCCTTAAACTCTCTCAATGCGGCGAGGCTGAGCCAAAAACAATTAGTGTGGTCAGAAAAATCAGAGCTCGTAAAGTACCTAACTTTATTGACTCGGATTGCAATAGAAAGTATTTACAAACGAATAAGTACCAAAATGCATTCAACAAGTTTACCACATAAGTTCATACCTTATGTTTGCAGTAATTAACTTGACCGATTTAATTTTTCGAAACCGTTAAATGCAAAAAATTTAGGATCCGGTATACTTAAATTATTTTTGCGAGTCTGTGAGATACAATTTAGAATTGTGATTGATGATTTTTAATTAAGCTGTATTACTTTTTTATGATGTAATAATACTGTATTAAGCAGAACATGTCATCATGATTTTCTTTATGGTGAACTGAATGGACAAATTAATAAAAATTTAAGAGAACATCTGTATTATCTGCATACTGTTAACGTCAACTGTCTGAATTCCTATTCTCATGAGCAAAGCTTCGCTTTATGGTTAGGTTACGCTCGCTCTACGCTAACTGAAAAAACTTTGGAAAATTTCATATATCATAGAGGTAGAACTATATTTTAGTAGTTGATATTTATGATTACGGAGACATTTTTTTGTAAATGTTTTCTTTGGACTAAACGAGCAAATGTAAGTCTTTGTTATCAACGTGAACCATATGTCGGTTAAAATCTCGTATTTCTTTCTTCAAATAGGCAATTGAATGGTATTTCCCCAGCATGAGGAAATAAATAGCTGCTAGCTGCTCTAATTGTGCAAAACAACGTTCAGAAATGCGCTACTGCGAAGGTTTTATACCGTTGCGAGTGTTCATGTGATTTTTCAACGAATTCCCTAATACAATTGTTTCAGGCACAAAATATCAAAACTTCCATTTACCCTGTCGCACAGTATTGGTAATGGCTTCGATCCGCTCAGGTGTGCTTGATGTCGCTTTATTTACACTGGCATAACTAAA
>LJIJ01005006.1:0-12975 GCA_001718145.1 Orchesella cincta
ATAAGCGTAAACATGCCAAGCTTTATAATGCCCTAGCGCCTTTTTTTTTAAAAAAAAAAAAGCCTCCAGAGCGTAAAATTCACCAAGCGTAATTGTCGGTAACTCATTCACTGCATCCAAGGAAGGGTAAACTAAACGCTCTTAATGTTCACGCAAATTCTGGAACTCAGCAACCTACTTAAGTGGCGACATTCTATGCCTTATCGAAATTCTATGTATATGTTAACCTAGAAAGAGCACAGGCATAGCATTAATAGGTACAGCACTTATGACTTCAATGTTGGATCTACATTCACCATAACTTTTACATGGCCAACTGTCTAGTGAATAAATAGCTATTACATTTTAGTCGCAGAATACCGCTTTTGTGTACGAAATAATGATTGAAAATTCATTTATCCAAAAGAGCATGCGAGAATGATTTGGGCTATTCTATGACCATTAAGCACCATGACTTGAAATTCATTAATCAGGTTTTTCCTATACCTTTGTTTATGTTTCGTTTCTAGATACCTAGATCCTATGTGAATGAACGCTTTCCACAAAAATTACTGGTAAAGTTCTAGCGCGTGAAGATTGATTTCACAGCTTCAATTTGACAGTTTTATAAATGAAAGAAAAATATTTAAAGCAACCACAGAATAAGGAAACTGGAAGAAGGAAGAAAAATCTTAAGAAGAAACAACCAACTACGGCGCTTGAATTTTTTCACACACAAAATCATTAATCTTGTGGATAATTACATAAGAGTTCCAGCATAGATAGGATTCGTAGTGATTAAAGATTAAGTTAATCACTACGAATTGCTGCGTTGCTTGTGAGAAATTCTTCAAATTGATTGATTATTTTCAGACCTCTCTTCATCTTCAGTAACTGATACTGATTAAATATTTAAGTATAAACAATCAATCAATTATAGAATTGATTCCAAAATCGAATTGATTACCCGACACCCTGGCAAATTACTTTGGCGAATCAATGAAGATAACTAGGAACATGCTGATACACTTATACGGCAGGTGCTGAGAGGCAAGATTAGAGCAAGTAGATATTCCATCGTGATGGTTGGATCTGCTCACACTGTAACTAACGTATGTCTATTCTATATCGTAGTTACTCCACCTTATCAGTTTGTGTGAAATGCTAAAGCCTGATTTCAAGACTTAAAATAGATAACGCCATAGAGCATCAGATTGTTATTTGCCCATCCACCTCGTAATTTTCGAAATTATACTCTTGAACATCGTCTAATTTCAGACCGGCTACAAGACATATTTCCGTGTACCGTTCCGTATGCGACCAAGAGTTAGAAGTGAGTGAGTATGAATCAAGTTACGCATGAGTGTTGAGGATTATACCTTCGTTTGGAAATGTGGGACTATACTCAGACTAAGTATCAGTGGATCCTACATACATGTGGAAATGCGCAGAACCCCACGTAAAGAGGGTGTTAATATTTATTAAAGTTCAAATTTATGAAATTCCGGAATATCCCTGATAATGAAAGCTCCTCATTCTGAATCAACACAAATTATGCTTCTATGACTATTACAATTATTAATTCTTTAAATGTATGTAAGAAATATCATTACTAAGGACCGGATGAATATGCTCTGACGGGTAATCTTTGTATGCAAATAAGCTCTAAAAACTTTTGGGGTCTACATAAAAACTAGGAAGTGGGTAACTATTCTGTACAAATAGTTACCAGGAAGAAAAAGGAACCATCAGTGGTACTTAACCCAAAAATATTAGGTTTATTTTATCTAGTACCCAATTGTCTGGTGATAATTTAATGTAAGTGCATATTCCATA
The DNA here is from genome assembly GCA_001718145.1 of Orchesella cincta. Classification (NCBI taxonomy): domain Eukaryota; kingdom Metazoa; phylum Arthropoda; class Collembola; order Entomobryomorpha; family Orchesellidae; genus Orchesella; species Orchesella cincta. Next base: position 1,816 of record LJIJ01005006.1, read on the forward strand.
TCTATTATCCGTTCAATGTTAAACCAGTGTTATTAAATGCATGTTAAGTGCAGTAGCGTTAAAAAATGTTAAAGAAGTTTTCTTAGTAGATTTTTAGGCATGCTTAAACTCCAAAAACTTCTTAAAATTTGATGTTTGCATACAATAGTCCTAAAAATGCACCAATATATGAAAATACATGCAAATATGCTGTAAAACCCAATGCTGGTAACGTTTCAGGAACGTTTCTGAAAACGGAATAATCGTTCCGTTCCAAGGGGTGAAAACGTTTCAAATTTTAACTGACGTTTCAGAGATTCCCGTTTTCGTTCAAGACGTGAACGAAACACAATGAAACACGTTTCAGGCGGTATGACACAAATGTGGTGACCCGAATACCCGATTTTAGGTTTACGCTAGTAGATACCGAAAAAACCAAGTAGAATCTCCCCAAGAAGCAAAGCCTTTATACTTTAGACGTTAACTTATAGGACTATGACTGGAGATCGGGTACCATCCCTATGCGGATGTATAAAGGATGTGAGTATTCACATCTAATTGCAAAAGCGAAATGACATCCAAACATAGGCCCCTCTAACGAGTTTTGAGCGTATTTTTAGATGTCTTGGTTTTTTATTCCTTTATACCAGCGCGAACGCAAAACAAAATGACAACTATCTCGACTACACACAAACGCTTAAGGCAATTGTGGGAAGCTGATATTTTTACGCGGTGCCGAGAGCAGGCTAAGAAGAGAAACCTAATGATCAGTTATTTTTGTTTCCGGTAAAGAAATGAGAAAAGTCAGAGGTCAGTAGGCGCAGCTAAAGCAAATGGCTAAATGAGATGCAGATTCATGTTCAGGGGTTAAACGCATGCACTAAAAACACCCTTAACCCGGACAGTGCAAGAGACAGACAACACATGCTCCCTCATCTTAAAGTTCGAACAACAAATTTTTTTGACTTACTAGTGGCAGAAGAATATTGAGCGACTTAACTGACAACAAAAATTCCGGTCAGAAGATCTTGATTATTGGATGAGTTAAAGGATTGGGCGAACCGGCATTCTGTCAGGTCAAGCCAGTATCGTCGCTTCCTGAAGAGTTTTAAAGAAACACTGATGTTGTTTCGCCACTTCACGTTACAGCAGAACAGTTTTGATAAGGCTCTCACCAAGTATCTTAGCATGCGGTCTTAAACCTTACAAGTGTTCTCGTGGCATATAATGTTGCCAAAACCGTGTTCTCCTTACATTTGCGAGTTTCAGGACGTAGAGATGAGAATCACGCGTGTTAACTTCTTTTTCTGGCATTCGTTTTCATACTGAAATATGCCTGTTGAATTGTACATGATTTGACCTACATACAAGAGAGAAAGAAGTTAACACGCGTATTCTCCATCTCTACGGTCCTGAAACTCGCAAAAATGTAAGGAGAACACTTTGATGCAAACATAATATGCCACGAGAACACTTGTAAGGTTTAAGACCCATGCTAAATACTCGGGAGGCTTATCAAAAACTGTTCTGCTGTCAACTGGAAAGTGAGAAAAACATGAGTGTTTCTTTAAAATCTTCAGAAGCGACGATAACTGGCTGTGACTGACAGAATTCCGAATTGCCCAATCCTTTAACTCATCCAATAAATCAAGATCTTCTGACTCGGAATTTTTGTTGTCAGTTAAGTCGCTCCAATATTCTTCTTCACTAGTAAAGTCAAAAAAATTTGTCGGAACTTTAAATTGAGGGAGCACTGGTGTTTCTGTCTCTTGCACTGGTTGGGTGTTTTTAGTGCATGCGTTTAAACCCCTGAACAATGAATCTGCATCTCATTTAGCAATTTGCTCTAGCCTGCGCCTACTGACCTCTGACTTTCTCATTTTTTACCGGAAACAAAATAACTGATATTATGTTTCTCTCTTAGCCTGTCTCGCGTAAACAATATCAGCTTCCCACAATTTGCCTTACAGGTTTGTGGTATCAAGATATTGTCATTTGTTTTGCGTTCGCGCGGTATAAAGGATAAAAAACAAACATCTAAAATACGTCCAAAACTCGTAGGATGGGCCTATGCTTTGGATGTCATTTCGCTTTTGCAGATTAGATGTGAATATCACATCCATTATACATCCGCATAGGGATGGTACCAATCATCCAGTCATAGATCTATAATGTACGTCTAAAGTATAAAGCTTGCTTCTTGGGGAGATTCCTATTGGTTTTGGTTATCTACAGGTAACCTAAAATCGGGTATTCTGGTCACCACATTGTGTCATACCGCCTGAAACGTGTTTCATTGTGTTTCGTTTCACGTCTTGAAACGAAACGGAAATCTCTGAAACGTTTCAGTAAAATTTGAAACGTTTCACCCTTGGAACGGAACGAATTTCCGTTTCAGAAACGTTCCTGAAACGTTACCAGCATTGGGTTTTACAGCATATTTGCATATTTTTCATATATTGGTGCATTTTTAGGACATATTGTATGCAAAATCAAATTTTAAGAAGTTTTTGGAGTTTAAGCATGCTAAAAATCTACTAAGAAAACTTTTTAACAATTTTTTAACCGCTATGCACTTAACATGCATTTAATAAACTGGTTTAACATTGAACGGATAATAGATATGAATATGCACTTACATTAAATTATCACCAGACAATTGGGTACTAGATAAAATAAACCTAATATTTTTGGTTAAGTACCACTGATGGTTCCTTTTTCTTCCTGGTAACTATTTGTACAGAATAGTTACCCACTTCCTAGTTTTTATGTAGACCCCAAAAGTTTTTAGAGCTTATTTGCATACAAAGATTACCCGTCAGAGCATATTCATCCGGTCCTTAGTAATGATATTTCTTACATACATTTTAAAGAATTAATAATTGTAATAGTCATAGAAGCATAATTTGTGTTGATTCAGAATGAGGAGCTTTCATTATCAGGGATATTCCGGAATTTCATAAATTTAGCTGTTAAAAAATATTAAACCCTCCTTTACGTTGGGTTCTGCCATTTCCACATGTATTAGTCCACTGATACTAGTCTGATACTAGTCCACTTTTCCAAACGAAGTTATAATCCTCAACTCATGCTAACTTGAATCATACTACACTCACTTCTAACTCTTTGGTCGCATAGAACGTACACGGAAATATGTCTTGTAGCGTTGAAATTAGACGATTGTTCAAGATATATTTCGAAAAATTACGAGGTGGATGGGCAAGATAACATATGCTCTATGGGTTATTCTATTTTAAAGTCTTGAAATCAGGCTTTAGCATTTCACACAAACTGATAAGGTGGAGGAACTACGGTATGGATGGCAGTTGCGATTAGTACAGTTGTGAGCAGATCCAACCATACGATGGAATATCTACTATTCTGCTAATCTTGCCTCTCAGCACCTGCCGTTGAATGTTCTGCATGTTCCTAGCTTATCTCATTGATTCGCCAAATGTAATTTGCAGGGGTGGGTAATCAATTGATTTTGGAATCCAATCTATTAATTGGATTGATTGATTTATTACTTAAATAATTTAATCAGTATCAGTTATCTGAAGATGAAGAGAGTCTGAAAATAATCAATCAATTTGAAGAATTCTCACAAGCAACAGCAAGCAATTCGTAGTGATTAACTTAATCTTTAATCACTACGAATCTATCTATGCTGGAACTCTTATGTTTAATTAATCACAAGATTAATTGATTTTTTGTGAAAAATTCAGCGCCGTAGTGGTTTTCTTCTTGTAAGAAGTTTTCTTCCTTCTTCCAGTTTCCTATTCTGTGGTTGCTTTAAATATTTGTTTTCATTTATAAAACTGTCAAATTGAAGCTGTGAAATCAGAATCTTCACGGCTAGAACTTTACAGTGAATTTTTTGAAATCGTTCATTCACATAGATCTAGGGATCTAGAAAGCGAAACCAAAACAAAGGGATAGGAAAACCTATTAATGAATTTCTCAAGTCATGGTGCTTAATGTCATAGAATAGCCAAATCATTCTCGCAGGCTCTTTTGGATATGAAATTTTCAATCATTATTTCGTACACCAAAAGCCGTATTCTGGACTAAAATGTAATAGCTCATTTATTCACTAGCCAGTTGCATGGTAAAAGTTTATGGTGAATGTGATGCAACATTTGAAGGTCATAAGTGCTGTACCTATTAATGCTTGCCTTGCTATTCTGGTTAACATATAATAGAATTTCGATAAGGTAGAATGTTCGCCAACTTAAGTAGGTTGTTGATGTCAGAATTTGGTGAACATAAGAGCCGTTTAGTTACCCTTCCTTTTATGCAGTGAAATGGTTACCGACGAATTACGCTTGGTGAATTTTACGCTTGGAGTTTTTTTTAGCGCTAGGGGCATATAAAGCTTGGCATTTTACGCTTTACAACTTGTGATTTAAACTGCTTGAACTTTTGGTTCTGCAGTATATTGATTGGTTTCCCTAAGTTATCTTTGACTAATTAAATGTGATTAGTACTTAAGTTTATGTGTGCAATTGGCTAACAACTGAAAATTTACGTTTGTGATTCTGATTCACATTCATAGTACTCAAAGACCTGGTTGTAGTTACATATTTACTAGTTTTAGGGGGAGGGGCTATTCAATGAGAGTTATTATTTGATGAAATAATCTTCATTCGCATTAATGGGGTTTTAAGAAATTTCCTGTATGAGTACTTACAAATTTCATAAGAAAACGAAATAAGCATTTTCATTGATATTCCAAAATTTATTTGCCATTAGGTGGAGCTTTGTACAACTATTGCAAAGCTGGTCCCACTTCCAAAGGGTGTCTGCCATGGAAATATTATACTATCTCCAGAAAAGAACGGAACAAGTGTTGGAAAAACTGTGGGTTTGGAATCGGTAAGTGGTTATTATTTATTTATTTGGGATTCAGTGACCGGTACTCAAATTTTATTGGTCCTTTTAAATATAAAAGGCTCACGACGAAAAAACCTTTGCAATCATGGGGTTCAAGAATTTTAGCACTCTATAATTTTTTTTTGTCTTAAAAAGTGCGTTTGGTGCATATTTGCACTCCTGGGGTGCTAATTTACATTCTAGGAGAAAATGTGCACAAAAAACTGACTTCAGCAATTATTATTGATTTTTATGTTTCTTTTTAAATTAAACGAGGTTCCGTTGCCTTTCAGATCTACCTATATGTGCTAATGAGAGAACTTACTGCTTGGACTCCGGAAATTTACGTTTCAAAAGAGACGGAACCTGCAAAGATTCCAAACTACAATATAAGTTACTTACATGGAAAGACCATATCGCGGAAAACTTAAATAAACTCTGCGGTCTGGCGTGCGGAGTATGTCCAGGTAATTCCTATTCCAATTTCGTGCATTCCCATTCCGTTCCTATTCCATGTGTTGAATTAATCTAGTTGTTTCTAATTTACATTAGAATGCGCTTCTACTAAACAGGAATTAGGATATAACGGATGCAGATCTTGTACAAGTTATCGGCGCTGTAGATATTTTATTGATAGTTATGCACGCCATTCTGTGCCCCCGCCACAAGGGAATTCCTCGCTGATAAAGAGACTTTTGTACTTTATAGTAATAGGACACAGTGCATATCTGCAATAAGATCAGGCGAGTTAACCTGTTTACAAATATAATATTTTTACGGAATAAAAACTGTATTCGACTTACTCATTAACGCTTTATTTTATTCAGATTGCTCGAAGGACCCAAAAGCAAAAAGTGACTGCATATATTGTGTTAACCACCTTGGATTGAATAGTTGTGCCTTTGTGTACAGTACTTTAACTAAAACGTTTTCCTGCAGGAATTTTCTTCAAATTCGCAGTTCAGATAATACAGTTCTGTGGAGCAACGACATGTGTAACAACGGTAAATTTGTATCACATTATAAAGGGTCTACACGATTTGCTTCTTGAGAATATAGTTTCCAGAACCGTGAGGTCAAAAGTCACAGGTCTAGTTGTTCAATTACTATATAGTGTAAGCAAAAAATTGGGTAAACCAATGTGGAAATTGTTTTATTTCATGAAAAAGAATGGGATAGAAACACTGCCAATAAATAAAATGGTGTTTCAGATTTTAACGTCCTCGGTAATTGAGAAAGTATGCGTTTCGGTAGAGTTCAAGATCGACGTAAAAGTTGGTACCTTACTAGTGGAATAACTATTCTCTAGCTGGTGGTACAGGACTTCAATTGAAGTAAATCGAATTCGATTCGATTGAAATTTATTTAGTTCATTTAAACCTGTGATTCCTAATGAGCCATTTTATGACATACTGTAAGGCACGAGTGTAGAATTTTTGGAACGTTGTAACCAGGGTACAGAAATAATTGGAGGTGAAGCATCCAGCTCAAATACAGGGCAGTAAGTAACATGGAGGATGTTCGGATCTGGTTACAGGAAGATTTCGAATCCTTAAAAGATTCTTAACCTGTGCTGTGAGGGGCAAAAACGGTAGTCATGCAAATTTTCGGAGAGCATCAACGACCGTGGTGGCCAGGGTAGGCAAAAATAGATGGATAAAATATTCTTCTCCATTTTAACATGTAAACTTTATTAAATACATGGAATTTTTGGATTTATGGAAAAACTATATTTTACATAACGTTTCGCAGATTAGATTATAGACCTACTATAACGTTAAGGAATGATATTTAACAATCGACATGGTAGTTATCTAATCCATAAGCCATTCTTCAGCACTATTTTGGTAAGAACGAATTGTTCAGTTGCATGAACCAATCGAATACTAGGAATTCATAAGTTTTAAACTCTAAAACCGTGTCATTAGGCTTGAGTTTCATTGAAATTGTATGTAATTAGACAAATTAAGCTAGAATAACCCTAATTCATTAAAGAATTGATCTAAAACCTTCCATTTTGACTAAAATTACAATTTAAACCTTTTATGTCCATTAATATTTCAAAAAATTGCTAGTTTGTGCTACGATTGCAGAAAAAGTGTCCCAAGAATAATTTTTCTTACTACTTAAATCGTTTCTGTTTGTAACGCAATGTTTAATTACATTATTAATGGCTATAAGATTTTATTGAAGTAAAAGAGTGGTAGAGAGGTTCTACGATGACCGCACAGGGGAATACAAATGACTATATTTTTTAACTAAAGCAATTAAAATAAAATCGTTTATAGCAGTTTTGTAGAAAATTTAATTAGCTACAAAACTCCGTAAAGTAAATAATCTGAAAACTACATTTGACCGCGTAGCTGATCCTTTTCTTCAGGCATTCCATGTAGTTCACGTCGGAAGACTTTACAAATTCAGATGAAGGTTTCTCCGAGCTATTAAATAATTTGGAAATGGTTTTGGGCTTTTTTGTTAGGGTATGATAATGGCTTTTGGACAGTGCCCAGAAGTTTTCAATCAGACGCAGGTGGGACAGGTTCTTGTGCAATTCCACCAAATACACATTTTGTCGTAAAAATGTCAGCTCGTAGTTTTAATAGTGAATCGAAGCCAAATCAGGTCAGCAGCCGACTTAATTCACTTATTGGTGCTCCTGGGTGTGGGGAATCATAATCGTCATTCATCTTTGCTCCTATTAAATTTTAGCGGCCACGGTGCTCCGAGGTATGAAAGTCTTCAAAATGTTCCTGAGTTGGTTGCATAGCCTATTAAACTAAGTTTTTCTTCGGAAATTTCGGTAAACCTTTTATACTCTCTTGCGTAGCAACAAGATAAGAGTCTCCGCTCTTAAATTATTGGTGAGCTGGAGTCTAGGAAGGGTCTTAGATGACATATTCTTCATCGTTAATAATGACAATTTTTCGTTCCAATGGCGTTCCAAGGGTGGTTGCTCATTCTACGTCTCCGTTGGGTTCAGTTGGGTCTCATTCTCCGCACGCTGGGTTACTAAAATGTCCTCTTCATCATCCTGGCAGGATTCCCCAGTTTCTTATCTTGCAAGTGAACCAATTTTTAAAAATTTATTTTAAGTTTTTCTGCCACTGGCCTTCTGGGAGTTAAGGGATGGTCCTCATACGAGCAATCAACTGGTATGTTCACTTTCGGAGTCATTATCTTAGGGGCACGACTACCCTGGACCTTAACTTTATGTCCACCGGATTCTACAATGCTTTTTATACATATGTTCCATTTGTCCTATTTCAAACCCCCTTATTTGAGGAACAATCATGAGTTTTACATGTCAGTTCTGACCTCTATTTTGTACTTCTGTACGGCATGTCATGAGATGCCTGGCGAAAAGAATCAGCTACACGGTCAAATGTAGCTTTCATGTTTTTGAAAGACAAAACAAACTGTCCTAACAACGTGCGCAGCACGTTGTTCAATTTGGAAACCCTTGGTTCCAAATGGCAGTCAGTTGAAGACTGATATGGAATCACACTGCATGTCTTTAGCTTAAAAATGCAAGGACGGCGAAACGGTTTGAATTATAGACTTCATCTGAAAAGCAATACATGAGGAACGGCGTTCTGCATAATATCTAACATCAAGTGTGATGAGATTTTGATATTCCTTAACTATATACCGCAAAATGTCGTTTCCAAGCAGACCCTATCGGGTTTGAACCGCTGTGAAAGGCGACTGGGAAAAAATTTCAACAAACGAGGGATCATCCGTACAACTTGAGCATTATAGAAACCATACTACAACAAAGTTGTTTATCCACACTCATCCCATTTCGAGATTACTTTGACCAAACATTTTCACACATGTACTGCTACTGTACAAGCAGGCAAGTACGTATAGATACTTCATTATCATGCATATTTGGCCATACTCCACCTCTCAGTTGAAATGCTACATATATAGTACCGACTCAATTATGTATTTCTTCGCTTGCTTACTCTTGTCACACAGTATATTTAGCATAAACGTGTAGTTACTAATGTATATTCTATTACCTTTCAATATTAGCAATGACATTATATTGTACTAATATTGGAACAAACTAATGTCACACTGTTCATTTATATTCAGCCAATTCCAAAACTATTTCCGGCAAACATTCTAATAATTTACTGTACACATGTACAACTATGTATATATGCTATAGCTATGTAAGTTATTCATACAAAAGATGACTTTCATTGCAATTATCAATCGTGGCAGTTTAAATGTTGTATATATATTTAAAGATAACAGCAGTAGCCATGAAAAAGATCCAAACTAGTGAATAGCAAAAAGGTTGCTTTCGTTGAAAGACAAAGTCGCATGCCAAAGAACTAAATAAAGGCTTTCTCAATTAGAGTTTGCATTTGGCTGACTCCTGTTTTGTCGGCCGCAGAAAATGTAACACCAAGTATATTATCATATCAATTTGAAAAGAGTAAATACTGATATCATATATTTAAATATTAGTGGAGTTCGAGTAATTACTGAATTAAACTTTGTAAAAGCAAAATCAAGATACATACAAGCCATTCGATTTTGCTAATATAAACTAACTCTGACCTGTGTGTGGTTTCAAGTAGTCTAATGAATACGAAATAGGAAAGTGGCAAAATGAAAATATAACAATTGTAAAGCTTATTACATTTTATTATAAAAACAAAGCCACCCAATCAGTGTAAGCGGATAATGTACAATTGATGAGACTTGCTGGGACAATCCAATAAATTGTAATTGGCATAAATCCAACAAATAATTATGATCCACGTCATTTTCGGCGGCCAACAAAACAGGAGTCAGCCAAATGCAAACTCTAATTGAGAAAGCCTTTATTTAGTTCTTTGGCATGCGACTTTGTCTTTCAACGAAAGCAACCTTTTTGCTATTCACTAGTTCTTGTTAATTTTGTACAGAAAATAAATTGGGTTGACTGTAAAATTGAGCCTTTTCTTCAAAATGAATATGATTTTTCTGGCACATTCCCGAATTGATGAGCTTGTTTTTGCCACTGCAGTATGCGTTTGAAGCGTAAATTGAAGTAAAAAGTTGGGTATTAAAAATTTGCTCAGATGCATTGTTTAATATTGTAATAAATCGTCATTTTTTCCGGATTTTGAAAGAAGATCCTTGAAGCGATCCAAAAAAATTGAAAGAGCGATCCAAACGAGGGAAAGAGCATCCGCGGTCGCTTTAACTCTATCAGGAAAAAACAGGTGGTGCATTCAGTAGCCAAGTAAGTGGTGGAATGGATGAGGTACAAGTTGGAATAACTGTCAGCCATTTAACTTTTACACAGTGAAAAGTAGCACAAACCTTCGTAATATGTTCCGTACTGTAACATTTTCAACCAAGAAGGTTTTCCCTTTCACCATTTCACCCTCTCTCCTTTTTATATCTCTCACGTCAGAAAAGTATTGCATGGTTGTAAAAATGAAGTCCTTTAAAACAGATGTTGTTTTCTTTTTTCATGTAAATACCTTTCACTTACAGAATCGGCCTTCAGGTTGCCTGCACATTTAAATACAAAAAAGTATTTTGTGTTGCAAGTGATTTCAAAAACAATCTACAGCTTCTCATAGTTGTGGTGCCTACCAATGTTTGTTGTCGATCAAATAAATTGTATCAAAAAAGCCAAATTGGAGTAAATTTAAACTAAATTTATCATATAAAAAATTGAATCTGTTTTCCAGATAGAGGTCCTGTTGTGTATTTCCAGTTTGAACACCACAGTTGTGACTAACTGAAAACGTACAGATACTTTCCACAGCCGGTGTAAATTTGGAATAATCTATTTGTGAATTTCTACTTTAACATCGGAGACTGCTCGCAAGCATCTATATTTGTAAGTAGTCTAAGTAATTATTCTAATCGATGGCAATTTGTTACCAACATACTTGCATAATATTTATGAAATGAAAATATGGCCTTGTTTTCAAAAACAGATTTTGCTAACTGTTGCAAGACGTCATAAAATGGAGGACCGAAACAAGAAGTATCAACCAACAATTCCATCAAACGACTCACAGGAACTCTCACAAAAAACGCTGATGTGTATACTAGATAATGCATCATCTTTTGTTTGTATGCTTCAAGATAGTTTCCAAACCCCCCGGAATTCAAACTAAAAAGAACACCATGAGATGCCACACCCAGAAAAGACATAATGAGTGTCAGAAACGTGTGGTAGACAAGTTCATTTTCCCTGTTTACCTAAAGTTCCATGAAAAACTTCATAAGGGTGAGAAACCAATTCAGTGTAATTATCTGTTTCATAAAACTTTAACGACCAAGCCTATT
>LJIJ01005007.1:0-12968 GCA_001718145.1 Orchesella cincta
GTGAAATGTAAAACCGTCTTGTTGGAATGATACATGGAAGTATGGCATTAATTATCATGCACGAAATGACAAGAGTAAGAAATAGAGAGCGAAACCTGCAATGTAATGTATATGGAAAACTGGGAAAGTACTTTTTTGTATACTCACCACCTTACCAAAGAAGAGAGCAGACTTGAGTTGAGTATGAGTTGAATGAATGAGCGATACCTCTTCCCAATTCTGTCTAGTGGTCAGTCAGCAAAGCAGTAGCTGAGAGAATCTCATACTTTTTCTCTCTTCTCCAAAAAAATATCCACCCACTTCGCAAGTGCAAGTTGAAGTGTAACATCATCCGAAATAAAGTTGAAGTGTGTTAACTACAAAATTAATTACCTGTTAGTTTTAAACACTGAATAAATCATGGACTGCAACGAGGGAAACGCAGAAATGACGACATTGACGCCAATGCAGCTGCCCGCTGATTCTTCCCTTGATGAAAACGCCAATAATCAGGTTTGTAACACATGAACTGTGAATTTTTAAGTGGTCAAACAATTGACTCGCCTAAAAAATTAGTGACACAGTTTGTGATACTGATGATACAAATACAATTTGTAGGTGCTTCCGCAATGCTCCACGACGAGTCAGGATGAGGCGCTCAAGGTCGCTGAAACTTTTTGCAAAACTTACTACGAAACTGTGCAGAAGAAACCACATGTAAGCTCAAAAACTGGATTCCTCATCAGTTTTTGTATCATCATAGTCATCAATATTGAGACTAATCCAACATTAAAATCTCCACGTTTCAGTTGGTGTCGCAGCTCTACCTGGACACACCCGTGATGATCTGGACGGGAATCCGATACTGAACCAGCAGCAAATCCAGTCGTTTTTTGAGCAGTTGCCGTCACTAACATTCAGCTTGATGGCGTTAGACTGTCATCCAGCAAGTGGTGATTAAACCTATAATATTTCAGTTGGATTATTGGATTTTAAAATAAATTAATTGTTTTCTAAAGTCGAGTGATTTCCAATAATCATTATATTTCGTTTTATCATTCAGCACTTGCAGTTGGATCGAAGAAGACATTTTTCATCAAGGCGGCTGGTCTCTATCGCATCTCTGGACCAGGAAGTCAGAAGCAGTTCACTCAGGACATTGTTCTCGTTGCTGAAGGGGACAAGTACAAAATAGCCGTAGACACGTTCCGAACCAAGCATCCTGAATAATAAGTGGATAAAGTTTCAGGTCAACAAGAAAACAACAACCTGATTCTATTTTCTTCATAATTGTTATGAAATTAATACCAAATATCAGTGAAAATCCGTCATACTACAATTAGGTATATTTATGACGTAGTGATACCGGTGGTGAGGTGAAATAAATCTTCCTATATGCTTTAAATGTATTGTGAAACGTTTAATTAATAAATTTCAACTCATAAAAATGTGTTACATAAACATTTTTCTTTAATATCTCTCTCTCTCTTTCGAGATTGGGAACAGAACAAAAGAGGTTTGCTGCTTCTATCAGTTATAATGCTTACTGTATATGATTTAAGGAAAATGAATGTTTTGTTAGCGTGCAATCTCCGATGAGCTGATAATATTAACTTGCTCGCAAGCTGAATTGTACCCATCTCTGCTTTAACTGTCTCCTCTAGCAAACGCTAGCGCAATTTTGGTATGAAATACTAGAAAGGGAACTGTTGGGAAGCAACATAAATTTGACTTCGAAATAAGCCTATCTGACTCTACTTTTAACCCCCTTAAGAATCTGCCACATAGAATGAAATAACTCATATTGGTTCACTACTTTTACTTTTCCCAATAACCACACATCCAGTAAATATTATTTGCATTATCCCAACTTTGTTTTACTTACACTCATCTATAATTTAGAACATTGCTAATAAAGTTTAACCTACTCCGCGTTTCCACAAATTTTCGGTTATAGCTAGTTGAAAAATTTAGCGATACTATCTACTACGATGAATAAGATATGACCTGACGTCACTGAATCAACTGAACAATAGTAAAAACAGATTTGAAATGTACATTGGTATGGAATCTTATAAAATAACAGTAAATTAGTAAGTTTTCATAACTCTAAAATTATCTTCAAGCCAACCGTGTTCTCTTATAATCAGAATAAAAATGAAAGAGCTCACATGTTGACATCATAATTAAAAGTCTAGAAAGTACGACACAGAAAAACTGATTGCTCCTTTCCACAATCAGGGCTCGTTGGAAGTTCAAAGGCTCGTTCAGTTGATCGCATTTCTTTTCCATTTCCCAAAATCCTTCGATTGTAGCTCTTTCGAAATGTGACTCCGGTTCCCATGAATTGTATTTACTGAAAGCAACAAAAGAGCCATTGTACATTATATGGATGCATAGTCAGCCATTTTTTAAATTTAAATGCGATAAATAAAAGCTGTTAGAGACTAGTTTACCTTGGCCATCCGTGCCATTTGGTGAAATACTCCACTCCATTTCCATCTTCTTTGATTCGGTAATCCGTAATCTTCTCGACGATCCAAGAGTCACCAACTTTTCCAGTTGAAATGTGTGGACGATCCACTTCCTCCTCCGACTAAATGAAAAGAGACAAAGGGCCAATCAAATATATTTCACACAGATGCCACAAATGTAGTTTCATTTACTTGTTAAATTGTTCTCAATTTACCCCACTATCAGATTCGGCTTCACTATTTTTACTGGATTTGCGTAATCGTTTATTGTGTGCGGCAGTAGACAGGTTGGGGACTTTCCCTATATTATTTGAAGAGGATTTATTCCTTCGAGTGGCAATTTGTTTCACTGCTGCTCGAGTTGGTGCACTTCCACTGGCTTTCAAAGATGTCTGCACTCTGCTTTGTTTTTGAATGTGGCTGGAGGAAACAGCTCGTGCAACCAGCTCAATCTTATTCTGTGCCAACTTTTTCTTTTGTTTCTCCAGCTCTGTCTTCTTTTCTAATTCCAACTTCTTCCTTTCCGCTTCAAGTTTGTCCACTTTGAAAACTGCCTTACGATACGCATCGCGGAATGCGTTAATATCCAGGCCTCCGGTGTTGGCCCGTTTCTTCATCTGAGTCGAAGTGTTCAGTTTCCAGGTTCCACCATTCCAATGACGCGTCAGCTTCTGCTTCAGATACCACACGAAACAGTGGTGGCGACGGCGATAGCAAGTGACCTGACTGCTTAGGTGAACTGAAAATTACTGAGGTTGACGAACCAGGCTGAGGTTCAACAGCGTTTTCGGTAAACAAGCTTGCTAGAAAGGTAGACATAGCAAATTGAGAATTGTCACGAAGCAGGAACAACATATATTTACTTATCTCATTAAATATTCACCAGCATAATTTTAAAATAGGATAATTGTCACCTACCATGTGGTTCTGAACTCATCTTTATTTGGTCCAAAGGAAAGCCGTCCTTCTCTGACTTCTTAGCATTCTTTGCAGCTCCATTTTCTTCAAATTCCATCACAACTTCACCTGACTCTACAGCTTTTACTACAGCTTCACTTCCGCCTCGTGAGCTTCCTGCTGCTGGATGTTTCGCAACGCTCTCACTTTCATCATCACTGGTCTCCAATGTATGAATCCTTGGTACTACCTACACCGAAGAAAGGAATAGTTATCATTTAGATATATTTTAAACACAAATATAATTTTAATATATAAACACAAATATTTTGAATGCTCACGGACTATCCATACAAAATTGCTTATATCTTATAAACACTTACTTGTCTTGAGACTCGTCGAAACTCCCCAATGATATACTCAATATCTGCATCCTTGATGTTCCTTTGTCTCAAATTGGAAGTAAATTCTCCCATCCAGTTCTCCAAGTCCTCCTCAACGATCGTCACAGACGCAGCCTCCTTTTGTTGGAACATTGGCGGAAAGTGTGGCATGATTTAAAGGTTTTTTAATTAGAAAGTAGTATTATAAGACTCCTATCTAATTAGACCTGACCTGATCATGAGTATGACGTTTAAGCCAGATAAATTGAAACATTTTAATGAACAGTTAAAACTACCTTTGGGATCAAAAGCAAGTCCACGTGGTTGGTTACTCAGTGGTGTCTTCCTTCTTTTGGTGGTCCATGGGCGCTGGTGTTGGTCTTCAGAGGTTGTAAAAGCATCGAAGTAGTCCAGGTAGAGTCCATCCTTGGTGAAGAATTGAACTCGAGCATTCCGGCTGTCAGCAACGGCGACCAACGAACATCCTTCCTTGTTGAGTATCGCGATGCCCCATGGGTAAAGGAGTTGTCCAGGGTACCTTCCTGCAGATCCAAAGGTGAAGAGGAAGTGTCCCGAAGTGGCTTTGAATACCTGGACCCTGTGGTTGTCCTTGTCCGTGATGTAGAGCTGGTCACCCTCCGTGTCAAATGCGACGGCAGTGGGGGCGCCGGAACTGGCCAGCCCACATCCAGGTCCTCCAAGTTGTGATTGAAACGAGCCGTCGGGTCCGAGAATGAGCAGCACGTTGTTTTCCCTGTACGGGACGTAGATCTGAAAATAAATAAGTAAAAACACAATAAGTAAGCCATAGGCAGTAAAAGTGGAAACCTTTAAATTGGTAAATGTAGCAAATTCTGACCTGTCCAGTTTGGGAGTTTACAGCGATTCCGTCCGGCTTCCTTATGAATCATCCGTGGAGCAAGCGAAAGGATGGTGAGGGCCTCATTTGGTCCAATGAATTCCAGATCCACGTTGACAATCGTCCTGGCTGTCTGCGACTGGCTTTCTGAAAAACGAGAGAAAGAAGAACTAGCATTAGGTATTAGATGGTTTACCTTGACTTTAATATCCCTGTTAGTCTCAGTGGCTGGTGAAGGGAAGGTCCAAATGTTGTCCAGGAGGCTGCAGCAGTTGTCCTTATCCTTGGTTCGTGTCGTATCCTGGTATCCAGGAAGGCCAAAGCAATGGGTTTGCTCGTTCCGAGTCCGGTAGTAAAGTCCATGTTGAGGGAACGCTTCCACAGAATCCAGAAGAAGAGGAGCCATCATCGGTGCTTTCAGATGGTGATACAGGCAGCAGTTGTCTCTGCAAAAAAAGTAAAAGAAATTTCAGTATAAAATTAATAATTCAAATGAAGCAGTTGCATTCTGAGGGAAAGTAACTTACCGCATATGGAAGACGTTCATGTGGTTCGTTGAGTACAGCCAGAGCTAACTCCAAAGCAATGGTTGATGCTGACATGGCTTCCATCTTGAGTAGAGGTCCGTGAGTCCAAGTTGGCTTTAGATGAGTTGAAGAGAGGTTGAGCAGCAGCGCTGCAGAGTCCAATTGTTTAGAGTTGAATCCAGAGAGCAGTTGAAGAGAGGTTGATGATTACTCCAAGAGGGTCCAAAGAAAACTGTTGATTTGCAGCTTCTCACAACCCCTTTTTATACTCGGGCTGCTCCATTTACCCAATGCATTTCTGATCACGTACTTCACCTTTACCATTTTAACCATAGAAGACGATATCATGTTTAATTGAAAATAAGATATCATATGAAACACCTACATGGGAAAATAAGTTATTAATAACACAGCTATAACAGGAGAAATTTCGGGTACTTGCGGGAGCTAAAAAAGGATTATTATAGCTCGAGCGCCGCAACCACGGCAGGCAAGACCACCAATCCTTTTTAGGTAGCTGCAGGTCACATTCATTTATTCACGGTTGCACGCATCCATGTATTATTATTATATGCTCTCGTATATTTGAAATTACATTTTTAAAATTATTTAATCGTGTATGAGTTTTGTGTTCATTATTGATACGGTGTACTACAAATATAATATTTTAAACGGACATACTTCCAACCCAGCTTTTAAATAATCACATCATTGTTAAAACTCATAAATTTTAATAATATGATTGCTATTTGTTGGTATTTTCCAAGCTTGCAAGCATATTAGTGCATTAAGTCAGTGCATGTTAAAATTGAAAATCCTAATGCACAAGAAATCTTTCATTTGCTACATACAGGACAGTATTCCATGTATACAGAACGTGATATGAGTGCAAAATTCGTTTGATTCTATTCAACTTTTTAAAGTTTTAATCGTCCCCATGTGGATGAAATGTTATTATCACTCAAAATGTTGTGGCTTTTCCCAGCTACACATTTCAAACCAAATTTGTTTAGGTTTTTTAAAGATGTGTTCATAATCAGAGCGATGTTGGGTTGTGTGTAAATCCTCTGCTTCATTTTCAATGCGAGGCATCATATCTACTTAGCTGCCCAATATGTTGTTCAATTACTTTCGGTAGCCACATCCTAACAAAGAACGAGTCGGTGTGATACAAAGTTATTAAATTGTGAAAAAAGAAGAGGATAGGTAGTTTGTAGCATTTTGAAGAAAAAACAAGGACTGCATTCCCTTCTCCATGATCTTGATGCAAACAAGCGCAATAGACAAGAAAACTACCTGCATTATTGAGATTAGACTGTTTTCGACTTTCAACAAAGAGGGAAATAATACATTGGCTACCAAGCTTTTACTAAATTATATTCCTTTGATTATTCAATTTACGATTTAAATGCTTGATTAACTCTAGCTTTGCGTATTGTTAGACATTCTTATTTAAGCTTGTGACTGATTTAAATTCAACTTCCATCTACTTCTTGTGTTTATTCAGATTTTTTCATAAGAATGGATATGAATCCGTTGCAGCAGATGCATCCTGAAGATGTGAGTGGTCATGCCGAGCTGTGTCATTACCGCCGATTCGTAGAAGAGGACAGAGAAAGTCGTCTTCAGACCCAAGCCATAATAGAAGAAGAACTCAAGACAAAGTACTCGGCTGAAACGGTTCTTGCTCGCCCAGGTTCAAGGAAGAGAAAGAGGGGTGCCCGCAAACCAGCAGCTGCCAAACCCAAGCCGCTCACTACTGATGAGGAGGCGATGGTTAATGAGAAAGTGGAAGAGGCTATTGCACCCAACAGCATCATTCAATGGTACTTGCAAAGCCAGCGCGAGGAAGTTCATCGGGCTAAAGCTTGGTTACAGCAACGTTGTGAATGCGTCAACCAAAAGGTAAAATAATAGTAATAAGATGGGTTAAAACACAACTTTAATTTCGTATTTAATTTTTTGTCATTTTATGAAGATGGAAGTTGACACTAATGTTGCATCTGGAAATTCTGAAGAACGAGAGCAAAAAGTTGATCCAGATGGATGTAAATTGGAGGAGCTTTTGGCCGGAGGCGAAGATGCTTGGATGGAGGAAGGTGGCTTTTTATTTTTCTAAATCTTTGGTGATGAGGGGGATTCAATATTAGTAGCAATGGCTGTGATAGATGAAATACGGGCGTTGTATGAGAGCTGCTTTCACCGTTGAGTATTCCGATCAAAATATGTTTCAATTTAATTGCGCTCATCTTTAATAACCAGAAATGTCGATATAGTTCGTCGAAAACATGTGATAATAAAATAAAGCAGCTTAATTGCTAAACTTTTAATTACATTGCTGGCAAATAGTATTCTAAAAGTCTTCAAGTATTTATCTGTATCATCATCATCAAAAATCATATATAATATTAAATACTGAGTTGATTTTGTTTCAACATTTATGCCACATTTGCAAACAGTTATTGCATTTGATATTGATTTTTCATTTGCACCATCCCTATTGAATTCAAGAGAATTTCAGTCATCTGAATATGGTAGATGTTTTGTAACCTCACAATAATAAGTTATCTGTTCCATTGTATTTTGTAGCTACGAATGGAGGCATTTGGTTTCACATTTCCAACTTTCAACATAAAGCTTGCTAGTCATGAAGACTCTGGTTTAATTGCATTAGAATATAAACCGTCATATCCTTTTGAGTTGTAAACTTCTTTACTTACAATTTAAACGCATTTAGCATCTGTGGTTCCGTTTGGTCTATCATCCAATAAACTTGAATTACTGAAGAGTAAGTAAAGCAAATGCAAGAGTCAGCTCACTCAAACGGTTACCAACAAATTCAGGGTCTCCGTGCTAGTGTGAGTATGGATATGTTTAAGCACATATTTAGATGACTGTTACAAAATGGGGCGAAATATTCGTCAGGTCCGTTTTATTAGTGTTGCATACTAATAAACTATTACTAAACTATTACTAATACTAAAACTGGTTTTAGTAATTACTTTTACTATTACCTAAAAGTTTTCCAATTTTCCTTACTTTTACTAATTATCTATTACTAAAAGTTTCTAAAACTTTACTTTTACTATTACTACTTTCTAAATAAAAACTAAAGTAAGAATACTAGTAAGTGTTTTAGTAATTCTTGTACTTTCTCCGTGGTAATGTGCTGCTACTCATGCACTTTGCTTGTGCATGAATACTCGCTTTATGGGGCATATAATATTATGAACATACTGTAGGAATGACAGTTCAACTCGTTTCTCCTGAAGCGTAAGGCCTGCGCGTGCGTATTATATTGTTTCCAATGTACATATCTTTATTTATACCTTTCGAACTGATAATCAAATTCTATTTACAGTCGTATTATACGAATCGTATAGTAGCAAACGCTAATATAGCAAACCGGTGAAGGATTGAAAATTATTATGCTTTTTGGATCAAACTGTGTAACAAGTATTTACTCAAATCAACAAAGTCTTCGCTATTTTGATTGCCGAACTTCCAACTTCCAAGCAAAAATGTAAAAAGGTGTTAAAATTCAGAGTGTTCAAACAAATTTAATAGCAGAGACGTCCGAACGATAATTCCTTGCTTCAAAAAACGTGAATGTACCATGTTCATTTTTTAAAACAAAATTTGCACTATCTAATTTATCGGCTTATGTATTGATTTTTTCAGATTACTAAAACCTTACTAGTAATTACTTTTACTAAATTGATTTTTTACGTTACTTCTTACTATTACTATTTAAATTACTAAACTTACTAAAACGAAATCAGTAAGACTTACTAATAACTAAAATTTTTAGTAATACAAAACTTACTAGTATGCAACATGCGTTTTATAGAGGTGTACCTATTATTACCTAGCACCATTCACTTTATGTTTTCAATGTACAATTTTTATCCCTTGTTAAACGTGCATGGATTAATCTTTGAGTACTTTTTTCATTCTCTCATATATATATATATGCATGGCTGTAGTACGCACGGATTACCGTAACGAAGTGTATATTTACAAATATTCCACAACCATTCCGGTCTTGTAGCTGAGCAGCAGATGAACATTCTCTTTCACTACACATTCCTTTCTGACTTTTTATTAAAAGTAAATACACAAAGACATTTTACAGCAAAGAAATCGAACATAAATTCAAATAAATCATTTTCTAAAAGTGATCCAACTTGGTAAACCAGCTTATCATATCTGACGTTAGTTATCTGTCTGTACTATAATGACCGACGCTGACAAATCGCACTCTGTTGTTTGGCGAAACGCTTTTGCCGAGAAACTGGAAGAGTCGGAGAGTGATATGGTGAAAATTGAGAAGTTCGAGCCCGATTTTTGAAAGCAGGTATGAACAACTTTAAAGAATAAATATTTAGACTCTTCTTAACAAATTACGTTTTTACTTTACAAACGTTAAATTATTTTTAGCTGCTGAGAAGAAACCCTTAGCTCGTTTGGTGGCAAAACATTCAACCCCACAACAGTTAGCAGCAGAGTCCAGCAGTGCTGATAAGGATTACTTTGAGGAGGTTGCGAAGAACATGGAAATATGTGAAGTTTTTCAACTACTGATGAATTATCATCTCAACCATCATTGAAAGACTCTTCCAAGAAATTGTGATGCAAGAGAAAACAAAGCATGAAAAAAGGAAAGCTGCGAATGAAATTTTGGAGGAGGGAGCCAATGAAAGTAGGAATGGTTCTGAGAGCAATTCCAAGGACAATGGATTCTCACTCACATCTGCTAAACGGAAAAAGCAGAGAGCAATCCTACTCCACTCAATTTTATGACAATTGATAATGCTCTTTCTCCAGTTCCAGACACAATGGATACACAACATGACACAGTGATGAGGCTGGAAGCGGAGATTTCCAAACGGAAGGAGAAGAAATGGATTTCGTACTGAGCTTGTACTCATTGCAAATCCATATCAGCATAGGAGTGAAGAAACATCCGACCATTACACCGATCAAAGCGAAACTTTGTCTGATTTCGATTACGAGGAGTTGACTGGGATGTGGACGAGTGTCATAGCTTTAATCGTGATAAGCGGCTGGAGATGACTGTGATCCCGGCTTGGACAATTAGAGGAGAGCACCGTGTTCAACATTTTGCTAGTTACGGAAGATCAATCGTTGGGGCAAAATGAGAATATTCCATCTGAGACATCAGCTGAAGCCATTGTCAGTAATATTTGCAATGAGGATAAATGATGTTTATCATGATTTTTACTAACTGAACGCTTTTACTCGTTTACTTTTAGTTGCAACCAGAAGAATTACAACACAAACCTGTAAAATGTCCCAAGTGTCCAAAAAATTTTCGGAACGCGAAGATCATTTAAGGTTCATGACGTGGCTATTCACGTCAACGCCACGAAGTACTACGTTTGCCCTTATTGTGGAAGCTCACATAAGTTCCAACACATGTTTAGAAAGCACATGCAAAGGTACGTATTAACAATTTAATCCAATTTTCAAATTTAGTGTCCTTGGTTACTATTATTTATAACCTTTGCATGCGATTGTGGTTTTGGAATACTTCCATAGACCATCCGCCAAGTGCTTAGGGCTCCGTCCGCCAACTTTTAGTTTCGACGCCTTTAATGTTGAAGAGTGTTTAATGGAGATAAAGTAATTCTTAATTTTTCAGACAGTTTCCCATCATCCGACAATCAAGTGAAATAGGACAGGATTTCTGTGTGTATTTGGAAATACAGATGAGGTGTTTTATGTGTCTAATTTTCAGGCTAATTAAGCTTTTTTATCAATAAAGGTTATGAGAAGTTGGGCTATCATTGTCACGGTAGATTTTACTGTTTTATTCAGATCAATAAAAATACAATGTTTGAAATTAACCCAAACCATAAAATATTATGTATTGATTTAATAGATTTTCTTACACTGGATGGTTGTGTTTAGGTCTTTTAATGAAGAGTTTCAGAATCAAGTACTGTCTGTTTTTACGCAAGTATTAATTGTACACAATATTGGGGGTAAAAATACGTTCTAACCCGCTATATAATTTGAGCGATAGTCATCCAATCCACTTTCTTATCTGTAATATGCAACATGAAATAGCGAACACATCTTGGGTTTACATCTGTAGTTTCATTATATTGTTACTTATATAGTGCTAGAACAAAGGATTGGACTGTCACTTGATGTATGTATGTATCCGTCGTTAAATTTTAATTGACATATAAAGTAGGCAACGTACAACACACGTACTTTCGCTATATCTCGATCTGAACCTCTACCGATTCAATCGCGATTCCAAACCATCACCCAACATCCTTCGTTATCGTTGTATCAGTTGAGTTCATTTAAAACACTAAAACGTTATATGTGTTCGTCTTGATGAGTCAGATGTGATGTGGAGAAAAAACTACTGAAAATGTATTACATCTCTCAACTTTGCTTCACTAGCCCAGCTATCGTGTTCTAAGGTTATGCATGATATGCAGAAATCTGTTGCATGCTAAACAATACTGGTGTGGTTACTTGAAATTTGTGACTACTTTCATTCCCTTACTTCAGGCTGAGCGCCTATAAAGGATAATACTTTCATGGTGGAAAGAAAGATATTAATGAATGAATCATAGAATCACCTGCAGAATATCATTGAGAGAATAACAAAATGATCTATTACACTTTTTAATAGTAAACCAAAGTAATTAAAAAAATTTTTCATATAAATGAAAGTATAAATTATTATACTATCTATCAACTGTTTTTCACAATACTTTGTTTTATACCCAAAAACTAACTATATTTACAATTTATGAATGGCGGATAACAATAATTTATAGTAAAATGGTATTATTTGCAACATATAAACTCGTCCCTTTCCTTCAAATTAATTAATCTTCTCTGGTGTTTTCATGCATCGTCAATATCCACGGAAAGATAGTCAAAGTTTTTTGGTCGCATTCTCAAGCACTTCTGGAGGTCTGTGTAACACAGAGCAAAAAATAGAAACACAGCTGCATTTAGGTGTTGAACGCATTTGGAATGATTTAAAATGAAAAATTTGTACTAACTTTCTGAGGTGAGTGTGAAAGTTTGTTCGGTATTTATGCTTCCCATCACAAATCGGACACACATACTCTACTGCGTAAATACGGGTGAATTTTAGCCTCATGTTTCCGAAGCTCATGCCTACTTTTGAAGCCTTTGGGACACTTTCCACATTTGAAACCCTTTGTTCTGATTTCACAACTCCGAAATTGGAACTTGGAACATTCCGAACGCGGTGGGCTCTGATGTGCCCGCATCTATCAGCATTTTGTTATGAGATTTATCTGAGGGGGTTCTGGTCGGTTAGTGATTTCATCTATATCCGCCGCTCCTGTAAATGATGCCATGTCATGTCATGAAATTGCAAACAAAATCTACATAATTCAAGTTAGTTTTTATGCAACATTTACCTTAACTGATAAGCTCTCGCAACTTCTATCTTTATTTTCACGTCATTATCAATCCCTGAGGGATCTGAGAGAGTTGGGATGAACTGGCTTGTGGACTTGGACTGCGCTTGACAGCTTTCTTCCTTTTAACAGGAGTGATTGGAATGAAGTACGATTCGTCCGAGTCAACGTTGTCCGCAAATGATGATTCCTCAATTAACTTCTCTTAGCCGTGGTCCGGAGCTGTTGCTATTTGCGGAGGCTGAAATAAATATCATAAATCAACCTCTGCTTCACAAACTCAACAACATTATGCTGTTTTTCTAAAAATTACCTGCTTTTAGAAATCCACTTCGAAACTCATCAATATTCACCATTGTGTCCCCAACGCTTTCCATTTTACTTTTTAACTTTTGTCTAAATTCGGC
>LJIJ01005008.1:0-12968 GCA_001718145.1 Orchesella cincta
AGCCATTGTAATAAAATACGCCTACAATTTTTCAACACCTAGTATAACTTAAATTATTGTATAAAATGCATAAAATTGCAGGCTCCGTCGCAAGTCTTAAAAATTGGAAACTGTTCTGTTTTTAGAATGTTACGAAAACTTTAGGATAATCTGGCATACATGGAGACGAGGACTAGTATTGTACTGAAGGTATCGTTATCTTAATGAATGGCCAGCTAGCCAAATATAGAGCACTACTACGACTACGGGCTTCTTCCGTTTCCCTTTAGAGAAGAGTGTATTTACGTAAATTGGAAAGCCCTATTGTGCACTACAATGTGGTTTTTGGTTGGTTGAGGTTTTTACAAGATAACGTGCAACAGGAGGAGATACAATGAATGAGAATTCAATTCTGGAATGATTTTTGTTCTCTCGAAGCTAAGCAAAGGTTAAAACTGATTGATAAGCTAGTTAGTTAACTGGTATAAAAAAAAGTGGGCCAACGCACTGGTGATAAAGGGAAATGAAAGGGTAAACGGCAACGAACTAGCAAGAATGAAGTAAGATGTCAAACCCTATACATGTCCATACACCAAGAGATAGGGGACATATGAAAGCTTTTCAATTGAAAAATGTAGAGAGACCACCAAAGTAACGTGTGTGTGAATAGGAGACAACCCAATAGTAACTGATCACTCAGCCAGCAAGGAGGATCACATTCACATCGCAATCTCAGCGTCTTATGTACTAAACCTGATTAACAGAGAGATGTGTGCAATGCAAGGCTGCAAAATATGTACCTAGTTAGGTTCTAACCTAGTAGAAAGGGAAATTGTGGATTGGATTTACATGTGCAGTTAATGTTTGTTATAAGGCTATTTGCGTAAAAAGTTACTTGCAATCTATTCTTTATATTTTGTACACATGCAATGCAATCCATTGGTAAATACATATGGTCAATATAACATACATCCGATTCCACGTAAATCTATATAGCCTTCGAGGTTATTTTATGCATAGGGGGAATGCGGATTTCGGAATATGAATGGTTGGATATCCTTTCGGTATATCTGTTCTTTAAGCCTATGCTTTAGGTGAACGGTGAACTTCTGTAGAAGACAGACGTGACGTAGAAGGTGTGTTTCATATTGCTTCTGACATTATGTTGGGAGAAGGGGGTCTCCTCCACCCCAAATTTTTATGGATGTTTTGACGCTCATAAATGATTTGTAATTATCTTATTTAATGGAGTAGTTGCTCAATTAGCTTAAATGTGTTTTTTTACTAGATGTCATATTATGTGAGGTTGAAAGACACTTAATATCAGAGTAGTCTTGAACATATGGATGAATACGTGTTGATTCGTTGAAATAGTAAAATGATCATTAATACAATACATTTGAATAGTATAGATTAATGTTAATCTATACATAAAACAGTTTGCTATGTTCTTATACAAGGTGAATAGAAGAAATGTATACATGTATGTACATGGTATTAGAAAACTAGAGTCAGATATGGAATATATTTCAGTGGAATTTTGGGCAATGATGACGGAAGCAGAAGTGAGTCTGACGTGGAACTTTTTAATCCAACATGCACCTACATTAATACTGACTGGTGTATGCTGAGTAGAGAAATGAAGAACGATGCAAATGAATGATGTAAATTTATGGTTAGGTTTATGGAACTATTCTTTTGGAGGTTTCATCTTTTATATGCAATCACGAAAAAATAATTATTCACGATGATTGCTGCTCAATAAAAAATGGATAGGTTGGAGCTGCGTTCTCTGCAAGTTTTCAAGGTAATTCACCAAACAGGTATTCCTGTATCATCTCGGGTTAGCTAATGATTATATGATGCATTTAGTTTGGATTAGCCTTGGCATTGGCCACATCAGCTTTATGTACTACACACCACAATCTTTGTTCTCGTTCATCCGGAGCTTCATCATGCGTTTAATGAAATTATGTTCCAGCTTGTAACTTTGAACAGTTCAAGAATTCAATAGGTGGACTAGTAGAACTTTGTATTAGTTTTCAAATTATATTGCTTTATTTTTATACAACTTACTTGCATACTATTTACAGAACCAAGAAAAATATTATGTTGAGACTATTATCGTTATTATGAGGCGAAGAAATTCATGCATTCCAACTTGTTTCCTTTAATTCAATCTCAATGCATGCATTGGCAGCTTATTCAACGACCATATTAATTTATATTATTATGCATATATGTAAACCGTGAACAGCTATAATTAACTAAAATTAGTGCTTGTAATCTACTTTTACTTTTCCGATTTTACTACATCTATCATCTATATGGAATATATCGAGCTCGCTAAAAGGAAACTGAACCCACTATTCCATGACTAATTCGTTGTAGAGAATTTTACTTTATCTCAAAGTATCTAACAAATACACAACAATTTTAAAACTTGATCACTTAATTCAACGTTTTATTGTCTAACTACCAGCAAAGACGCTGTCAAACAGTCAAGGTCTACTTTCTCTACTACATACCCGGTTTATTCTACTGTATACCAAAATGTATACAACCTGCAACACGCTAAAATTCCTACGTATTAAATAGATAATTAACAGCATTAGTCCCGTTTTATATCATGGTTGAAATTGCGGAAGTCAAATTTAATTAACTATAGTTTAGTAGCATAAAGTGAGTTCAATGAAGTACATGCACAATGATGAAAGAATTAGGAAATCAAATTTCGTTGCATCCATGAAGGTCAGTTTTAGTTTTACGACTTTTCAAAGCTAAGCCAATGACAATATTAGACTATGAATAAATACATTAAGTAATAATAAATTTTCGTAAAACGTGCTCTGTAATCGTCTCTTCTCGCAATAAACTAGCATTTAGCATGTTCTATTTGTCGATCACAATCAAACCCTGATCCATTAATTTTACATTTCGCCTGGTGTCTCTTCTTCATTTTCGGGTGACTCTTCAGACATAAGGGGCAAGCTCTTTTGAGAATCTGCAAGAGGAATTTTATTTTTGGTCATCTTGCAACCAACATTTCCCATCTCGGCTAAAAGCAAAGAAGCAGTGGAACTAGTAAGAAAACTACCATGATGAAATGAATTATTTTAATAGCGGCTCATGAAGTAGAGTTTATTTTTACACGACCTTTGTCATCCTCCTCGACAGAGTCCTTGTTGGAATGCATTGTGGACACAATGTCCATTCGAGAATCTAAGGAATACTGTTTCCCAGCCATAATCATCCCTTTGATTCTTCTACGTACGACCGCTGTAAAGTAATCTTAAGTTACAAGAACAAGAAGCACTCAGATAACACCATGAGCTTATTCATATTCTGCTATACTATTGTACCTGGGGAGCTATTGTCCATTTCGCTAAGCTTCAGCTTCCGCTCAAACTCTTTGAAGAGCTCATTACTGTCAAAAATAGCAGCGAACGATCCATTCACTATCTTTGGTGACATTGGCGAATTTGCAAGTAGCAGGGATGTTCCAAAATGTGCATTCCGAAGTCTTGTTTCTGCCAATGGACTTTTCTTGCGCCGGAACCATTGGAATATCTCTCACTTCTTCATTTGAAAGCACAGCTCGAGCTGTCTCCTTTACTACAGCCCAGTCCGTGCAAATGTCTTCGACGGTGGTTTGGGGCGAAGTGATAGTAAACCGAATTACATATCGACCCTTCACAAATTACGGGATACATGTCAAATGCATTATCTCGAATGTAATAAAAACTGCTTAAAAGTTATACCTTCAAAGATGCAGGAACGCAGTGTATTTTACCAGATGCATTTAACCGCTTTAGAAGTCTATTTAAAATAACAATAATTATTTTGAAAATGTGTAACGTTTGACCTTTCACTTTTTACTGCATATCTTACGTCTCCGTTAGTTCGTTGTCACCGCGTAGTCGAAACACAACAAGTCCTAAATGTCGTTTGGCTGATATTTCGAAACGACTATCTGCAGCAACCATTGCTTCAAATCTTGCTGCTAACCGAACGCTCTGGAGCATTCAACAACAAGCTTATCTCAGACTTTACCTCATACACCCACGACATACTAATGCTATTCATACATTTTACCTTTCGTATGTGCTCCTGTAAGCCTTGGACCCCAAATGATCTGAGCCACAAAACCACATTTGAGTGCTCGAAACCGTTTGCTGAGAGCGATTTGCCAATGCTAAACAAGGAGTGAAAGTAAATACCCATCTGTCATAAAAATCTGCGGGGTTGAAAAGAATAAGCTGGTAAAATCTATATTTTAACCATGTAATCAATCGCCATTCCAGAGTTCTCATGTTGAAGGTATAGAGGATCCACATTGAAAGTTCTATGAAGTGCTCCAGCATCTTGAACCTGGGGGAATGAGAAGCAATGGAATAATACATCCTTATTCGCGTCGTTTAAAGATATACACATTCATGAGAGCTTCTATCATTGCAAAAAATCTTATTCATCTCTACAAAAATGGAATAAAAGATTTCCTTGTCTCTGCAGCTGAATTTATTTTCTAGGATCATTTCCAGCAACAGAACACAAGAGCTCCGTATCATATTCCACGGACGGGTTTCCTAAAGCTTGTATGACATTCGATGGAAACTGTTGTAGCGGAGCTGATACAAAAAGCAACTATATATATTTAGTCACTCACCCACATTGCAGTGCAGTCAAAATGAACCATGAGCCACTTGGAAGGATTGAATGCCAACGAGTTGGCCGTTCTCTACCCCTTTCATCCAGCCACGGAATTCTGGCGCCAGATGAACGAGCCCCGGCATAGGCGCAGTCACAATGAACGCCACAAGTCTGGCAAACATTACGGAATACAGGAAAATCATCACCATGAAATAATGTTTTAGGAGTATAAATGGAAACACACATTTGATGAGGTGTAAGTATGTAAATAAAAAAAAACTACAGATATATTATTTCTCGTGTCTGAAAAAGTGTGATGATGAATTTTCTCCTTCCTTCAGCCTCATTTTACGTAAGATTAAATGGTTTTTTAGACATAAATTACAAGCAATGAAACAATGAAAGAAGAGCGTAAATACATATTTTCACCAAAAATGCTTGTGCTTTGAAGATCATTAAAATAAGGGGACATTAAGAGTAATAGACATTGAAAAATATTATCAAAGAACAAGCTCCCAGCCAGTAACGACTCATTAAGAAAATTGTAAAAGCGATAAAATTGTGATCAAATTCATTACTTTGTCGGGGAAAAGAAGACTGAGTAAATATGCTATGCTGATAAGAGATTAAACAATAATTATGCACAAATCCTGCGTAGACTTATGAATCAAAATGTTTCTCATACTTTCTTGACGGCATACGGTTCCGAGTTCCTCAAGATTGTCAAAAGCACAAGAGCCCGTTGTCCCCAGTGTTGCACATACCTACGCAAACGAATAAAATCTCGCGAAATAAGTGCGACGCAATACAATATTTTATTACATAATCACAAGATTGCATGAAAGCATGGGTTGATTATTAGTTAGCTTGAAACCAACACTTTACAAAATTGCAGAGACGAAGATATCAAAGTTGATAACAGCAGAAAGAAGGCTGAAGTAACTGATATTCTTACCCAAAATGGAATAAGCCCATTTTCTCGATCCTTTCTAATCGCAAACGAAAGAGACTCGCCACCGATAGAGTAACTCTCCTCATCGCTGTCCAGATAATGCATCCTGACAAGACCTATCAACCCCGCTTTCTCCACACTGGAATGAGCCTGTTTAAAAGCAAGAGAAAGTTCAACAAGTTAGATGTGTTGGATGTTTCATGTTGCCCCAAAGGGTGAAGAGTGAAATCATAACCTTTATGTCTTTCGAGCCATAGCATATAAATAGGGATAAGCTTATGGATGTTCTTGCTTTTAAACAGGCCTCATTCCAGTGTGGCGAGAAAGCGCCGGGTTGATAGGTCTTCAGGCATGCATTATCTGGAACAGCATGAGGAGAGTACTCTCTATCGGTGGCGAGTCCTTTTTTCGTTTTGCGATTAGAAAGGATCGACGCAAATGCGGGCTCATATTCCATTTGGGTAAGAATATAGTTTTACTTTTAGCCTTCTTCGCTGTTTTATCAACTTGTCATATCTTCGGTCCTCTGCAATTTTAAAGTGTTGCGCTTTCAAGCCTAACGAATAATCAACCCATGCTTTCATTGCAATCTTTGTGATTATGTAATACAAAGTATTGTCGTTGCGTCGCCACTTATTTCGCGCAAGATTTTATTCCGCTTTGCGTAGGCTGCATGCTGCAACACTAGGGGACAACGGGCTGCTTGTGCTTTTGAACAATCTGAGGAACTCGGAACGTATGCCGCTCAAGAAAGTATGCAGAAACATTTGATTCATAGATTTTTGCATAATTATGCCTTTAATCTCTTATCCGGATATCATGTTATTCAGTCTTCTTTTCCTCCGACAAAGTAATGAATTGATCACAATTTTATCGCTTTTACACATTTGCTTAATGAATCTTACTGGCCGGAAAGCTTGTTTCTTTGACTAATTATTTTTCAATGTCTATGACTCTTATGTCCCCTTATTTTAATTTTTAATGATCTTCAGAAGGCCACAAGCATTTTTGCCGTGAAAATCTATGTATTTACGCCTCTTCCTTTCATTTCATTGCTGGCTAATTTTATGTCTAAAAACCATTAATCTTACGCTAAAAGAGGCTGAAGGAAGGAGGAATCATCATCACCACCTTTTTCAGACACGAGCGAAATATATATCTTGTAGTTTTTTTATATAGCTTACACCCTCATCAAATGTTGTGTTTCCATTGTATACTCCTGAACATTATTTCATGCGTGATGATTTTCCTGTATTCCGTAATGTTTGCCAGGACTTGTGGCTTCATTTGTGACTGCGCCTAGCGGGTCGGGCCTCGTTCATAGGTCTGCCCAGAATTTCCGTGGCTGGATGAACAGGGGGGTAGAGAACGCCAAACTCGTTTGCCATTCATCCTTCCAAGTGGCTCATGGTCATTTTGACTGCACTGCAATGTGTGTGTGATGAACTAAATATATATAGTGCTTTTGTATTCATCTCCGCTACACCAGTTTCCATCACACAAGCTTTAGGTAAAACCCGTCCCGTGGAATATGCAGCTCTGTGTTCTGTGTGCTGGAAATGATCCTAGAAATTAAATTCAGCTTCAAGCAAGGGAAATCTTTTATTCCATTTTGTGTAGCAGATGAATAAATTTTTTGCAATGATAGATGCTCTCATGAATGTGTATCTATTTAAACGACGCCGAATAAGGATGTATCCTATTTCCATTGCTTCTCATTCCCCAGTTCTAAATTGCTGGAGCACTTCATAGAACTTTCAATGTGGAACCTCTACTTACCTTTCAAACATGAAAACTCTGGAATGCGCCGATGATTACATGGTAAAAAAATAGATTCTTACCAGCTTATTCTTTTGAAACCCCGCAGATTTTATGACCAGATGTGATTTACTCTTCCCAGCTCGCTTTGCTTTAGCAGTGCAAATCGCCCCTCTCCAGCAAAAACCGCTTCGAGCACTCAAAATTGTGTTTGTGCCTCAGATCATTTGGGGTCCATAGGCTTACAGGGAGCCACATACGAAAGGTAAATGTCCGATGAATAGCATTAGTTATGTTCCGTGGTGTATGAGGTAAAGTCTGAGATAAGCTTCGTTGTTGATATGCTCCAGAGCGTTCGGTGAGCAGCGAGCATTGAGCAATGCGTAGCTGCAGATAGTCGCTTTTAAATATCAGCCAACGGCACCACTTAGGACTTTTGGTTTCCGCGCTACGTGGCTGACAACGAACTAAGCGGAGACGTAAGATCGCGCAGTAGCAGTAAGAAGTGCAAAGGTCAACAAGTTAGCATTTAACAAAAAACAATTTATTGTTTATTTAATAGCTTCTAAACGGTTAAAATGCATACTGCGTAAAATACACTGCGTTCCTGCATCTTTGAGGTATTAAACTTTAAACAGTTTTTATTACATTGCGAGATAATGCACATTGACCAGTATCCGTTATTTGTGCAAGGGTCATATGTAATTCGGTTTTACTCAATCACTTCGCCCCCAAAACCACCGTCGAAGACATCTTGCACGGACTGGGCCTTGTACTAAAGGCAGACAGCCTCGAGGTCTGTGACTTATCAAAATGAAGAAGCTGAGGAGATATTTCCAAGTTCCCGCCAAGAAAAGTCCCATTGCAGAACAAGACTTCGCGATATGCACATTTTGCGAACATCCCTGCTACTTTGCAAATTCGCCAAGTACAAAGATAGTGAATGGATTCGTTCGCTGCTTATTTTGACAGTAATGAGCTCTTCAAAGAGTCCCTTGAGCGGAAGCTGAAAGCTTAGCGAAATTGGACAATAGCTCCCAGGTACAATAGTATAGCAGAATATGAATCGCTCATGGTGTTATTCTGAGTGCTTCTTGTTCTTAGTAACTTAAGATTACTTTACAGCGGTCGTTCGTAGAAGAATCAAAGGGATGATTATGGCTGGGCGAAACAGTATTTCTTAGATTCTCCGAATGGACATTGGTCACAATGCATTCCAACAAGACTCTGTCCAGGAAATGACAAAGGTCGTGTAAAAATAAACTCTACTTTCATGAGCCGCTAAAATAATTCATTTCATCATCGGTAGTTTTCTTACTAGGTTCCACTGCTTCTTTGCTTTTACCCGATGATGGAAAATGTTGGTTGCAAGATGACCAAAAATAAAATTCCTCTTGCAGATTCTCAAAAGAGCTTGCCCCTTATGTCTGAAGAGTCACCCGAAAATGCAAAAGAGCACACCAGGCGAAATGTAAAATTAATGATCAGGGTTTTGATGTGATCGACAAATAGAACACTGCCTAAATGCTAGTTTATTGCGAGAAGAGACGATTATAGTACGCACTGTTTTACCGAAATTTATTATTATTAATGTATTATATTCCATAGTCTAATATTGTCATTGGCTTAGCTTTGAAAAGTCGTAAAACTAAACCTGACCTTCCATGGATGCCAACGAAATTTGATCCTAATTCTTTCATCATTGTGCATCGTACTTCAATTGAACTCACTTTATGCTACTAAACTATAGTTAATTAAATTTGACTTCCGCCAATTTCAACCATGATATAATCGGACTAATGCCTGTTAATTATCTATTAATACGTAGGAATTTTAGCCGTGTTGCAGGTGTCATACATTTTGGTATACAGTAGAATAAACCGGCGTATGTGTCTAGAGAAAGTAGACCTTGACTGTTTGACAGCGTCTTTGCTGGTAGTTGACAATAAAACGATTCGAATTAAGTGATCAAGTTTTAAAATTGTTGTGTATTTGTTAGCATACTTTGAGATATAAGTAAACTCAATTCTCACAACAATTAGTCATGAATATTCGGTCCAGCTCTTTTAGGACGAGCTCGATATATCCATATACATAGATGATCATTGTAGTGAAATCGGAAAAGTAAAAGTAGAGTTACAAGCACTAATTTTAGTTAATATAGCTGTCACGTTTACATATATGCATAATAATATAATATGGATGTTGAATAAGCTGCTCAAAATGCATGCATGCATTGAGATTGAATTAAAAGGAAACAGAAGTTGGAATGCATGAATTTATTCGCCTCATAATAACGATAATAGTCTCAAATAAATTTTTCTTGTTCGAAATAGTATGAAGTAATTGTATAAAAATAAAGCAATATAATTTGAAACTATATACAAAGTTCTCTACTCCCATGTTTGAATTCTTGAACCTGTTCAAAGTTACAAGCTGGAACATAATTTATTAACGCACTCTAAGCTCCGGATGAACTGAGTAGCAAAGATTGTGGTGTGTAGTACATAAAGCTGATGTGGCCAATGCCAAGGCTAATCCAAACTAAATGCATCATATTCATTAGCTAAACCCGAAATGAATACCAGGATACCTGCATGCCGCGGTGAATTACCTTGAAAACTTGCAGAGAACGCGAGCTCCAACCTATCCATTTTTTTATTGAGCAGCAATCATCGTGAATATATTTTTCGTGATTGCCATATAAAAGATGAAACCTCCAAAAGAATAGTTCCATAAACGTAACCATAAATTTACATCATTCATTTGCCATCGTTCTTCATTTCTCTACTCAGCACACACCAGTCAGTATTAATGTAGCGGGTGCAGTGTGGTGGATTTAAAAGTTCCACGTCAGACTCACTTCTGCTTCCGCATTGGCAGCAAATTCCACGAGAAATACTCATATGCTGACTCTAGTTTTCTAATACTGTGACATACATCTATACATTTCTTCTAGTCATCCTTGTATAAGAAATAGCAAACTGTGTTTATGTTATAGATTAACATTAATCTATACTATTCAAATGCATTGTGATTAATGATCAGGTTTTCTATTGGCAACGAATCAACAGCGTATCATCCATATGTTCAAAGACTACTCTGTATTAGTGAAGTTCTTTCAACCTCACATAATATGACATCTGAGTGAAAAAGAACAGCATTTAATCTAAGCAACTTCATTAGAATAAGATAATTACAAGCAAATGAGCGTCAACGAGCGATCCATAAAAATTTGGGGTGGTGTAGAACCCGCGCTCTCCCCCCATAAGTGTCAGAGAGCAATGGGAAACACACCTTCTACGGTCACGTCTGTCTTCTAGCAGAAGTCACCGTTTCACCTAAAGCATAGGCTTGAAAGAAGCAGATATACCGAAAGGATAGTGCCAAACCGTGGCATATTCCGAAACCGCATTCCCCCTATGCATAAAATAACGTCGAAGGCTATATGAATTGACGTGGGAATCGGAGGTATGTTATGATGACCATGATGTATTACAATGGATTGCATTGCATGTGTACAAAATATAAAGAATAGATTGCAAGTAACTTTTTACGGCAAATAGCCTTATAACAAACATTAACTGCACATGTAAATCCAATCCACAATTTCCCTTTCTACTAGGTTAGAACCTAACTAGGTACATATTTGCAGCCTTGCATTGCACACATCTCTCTGTTAATCAGGGTTTAGTGCATAAGGACGCTGAGATTGCGATGGTGAATGTGATCCTCCTTGCTGGCTGAGTGATCAGTTACTATTGGGTTGCTCTCCCTATTCACACACACGTTACTTTGGTGGTCTCTCTACATTTTTTCAATTGAAAAGCTTTCATATGTCCCCTATCTCTTGCGTGGATGGACATGTATAGGGTTTGACATCTTACTTCATTCTTGCTAGTTCGTTGCCGTTTACCCTTTCATTTCCCTTTATCACCAGTGCGTTGGCCCACTTTTTTTTATACCAGTTAACTAACTAGCTTATCAATCAGTTTTAACCTTTTGCTTAGCTTCGAGAGAACAAAAATCATTCCAGAATTGAATTCTCATTCATTGTATCTCCTCCTGTTGCACGTTATCTTCTTGTGAAAACCTCAATCCAACCAAAAACCACATTGTAGGTGCACAATAGGGCTTTCCAATTTACGTAAATACACTCTTCTCTAAAGGGAAACGGAAGAAGCCCGTAGTTGTAGTAGTGCTCTTGGCTAGCTGGCCATTCATTAAGATAACGATACCTTCAGTACAATACTAGTCCTCGTCTCCATGTATGCCAGATTATCCTAAAGTTTTCGTAACATTCTAAAAACAGAACAGTTTTCCAATTTTTAAGACTTGCGACGGAGCCTGCAATTTTATGCATTTTATACAATAATTTAAGTTATACTAGGTGTTGAAAAATTGTAGGCGTATATTTTATTACAATGGCTAGTCCCAAAACAAGACGGGTTTTACAAGACCTGAGACATAAGGATGAAAACAATGTAAGCAAAAATTTTCAAAAATCTTAGTTTTATTTGTTATTTTTGTATGGAGAACATTTTAAAGGAGTGTGAACTTATATTTGTATCTTTCCAGAAATGCTTTGAATGTGGGGCTCATAATCCCCAATGGGTATCTGTTACGTATGGTGAGTAACGTGTAGTGTAGTTATTTGACAATAAAAAGTTCATATAGACAAAATTGTGTTTATATTCTTCTTCCATCTTCACCTCCCCAACTACTTGCTTTCTAATAGTAATATGGAATGTAATGTAATGGATTTACAATTAATAATTTATGTAATTGCTCTTACAATTACTAGGAATCTGGATCTGTTTGGAATGCAGTGGGAAGCATAGAGGTCTTGGTGTACATTTAAGTTTTGTAAGGTAAGTAAGTGATCTGAGGAGTCAAATACGATGATGGTTGATGGTGTGCTTGAAAACGTTCATTTTAAAACAATTTCTCTTTTCCTCACAGATCAGTGACTATGGATAAATGGAAAGATGTAGAATTGGAGAAAATGAAGGTAAATAATTATTGAATTAATTGAATATCCAAATCTATTGTTTGCTTACTAAACAATCAACTGAAAAGAAGATGAGCTAAAGCTAAGTTAACTATATTTTACTTTAATTTTAGGCTGGTGGTAATAGGAAGGCTAAGGACTTTTTGGAGAGCCAGTCAGATTATGACGCGAATATGGGAATCCAGCAAAAATACAACACATCTGCAGCAGCATTATATCGTGATAAGGTAATTAAACTTTCAAATAACTTCAATCAAATAGGTAATGAACACATCTAAAAAAGGTACGTTCGGTTGGACTTGTAGATTCAAACAGAAGCCCAAGGTAGTTCGTGGGATGAAAACCATGCAAAGAGAACAGTTAAAGCAGGAAGATCAAGCGTTAAAAAATCAGCAAACACCTCAAGCTCGTCGTCAACTAGTGACCAATGGATCTTCGCAACAGACTTTCCAAAAAGGGTCCTCCTTCCAGCATTTCCAAAACTGCACGGGTGGGTGTGGTGGTGTGCTAACTCGTTATACAATGGAGGAGGTGGAGGCTATCAGCAATGGCTCCGTGACGCCAACTGCAAAGCAGAGAGGAGGAATGCAGAGACGCCTCACCACTATAAGCTAGTCC
>LJIJ01005009.1:0-12964 GCA_001718145.1 Orchesella cincta
TTGCTAAATTAAAAGCTGAACGCGCTCAGGAACGGCAAATGGAAGTCGACTTCGCAGCGGCTGCAGCTTTAGTAGAATCGGCTGTAGTGAATCAGCGTGCTAGAAATGAAGCAGTTTCTGTCTTTGAAGCAGGTGGTGGAGCTCAGCCAATAGCAGAGAATGATGAGGATGCTCTTCTCGATCAAGACGATGATGCAGTCTTATAAATCATATTTTTTTGTTTCATCATTATGTTTGTGAAAATCAATCATTTTCCCTCATAAAATAACTTGCTTCAAAAATATTTTACTTTTCATGACTTTAATTATTCGGCATCACGCTTTAATTATAACTTTAAAAAAATATTTAATTTATATAAAACTATATCTTATATGTACATTCCAATTACTCCAATGATGAATTTGAACTGGTTGAGGTTTAAAACTAAATGCCTTTTCACACTTAAAACTACAACTTAATGCGAGTTTTCACGGATAGAATTTCTACTAAATGCGAGAATATCAAAGTTGGTTAGAAGTTGCAATATAAAAAAGTAGTTTAAGTTAGATTATAGCTTAAATTAAATTTTTAATTAATTATTAAAACGTTAAAAACCAAGCAATGGCATTGCTGGGCAAAAACAAATTCAATAAACCAAGCAAAAATTTACTTACAGTGGGAAGGATCGAACCCGCGATGCCCACTCTCACTCAATCGTAGCGTTATACCACTCATCTAATAATGCTTTGGTTAGAGCAGTGAGGAAAACAACTTGACTTGTTTCAGATGCTTCTTTCACGCTCCACGTAAAATCCTCGCACATACGTTGCGTCAACATCCCATGGGATCTGCTTTATATTTAAGGATATACTCATGTTCCATTTGAAACAGTTCATTACAATGTAGGATATTCTACTGTCCCAGAAGAAAAAAAATAATAATAAGTCATACAAGTCATATTAACAAGAGCCAATGATTAAAGAATCCAATTCCAATATAAATTAGTAACATACTTATAAAACCACATACAGAACATTTCAACAGACATTGTTTAGCATATACAATTTCAATTTTGTTTTAAAACTAGAAAATAGTGTGACACCTTTTAACTCCAAGGCAACTTATTCCACAAACTAACTGCTCGAACACTGAACACTTGACTGCCAAAAAGATTTACCAACAAAGCTAGACCGGATCGAATCGCCACCCGAGTTACATAGGAGTGAATCTCACTACAACGCACAAATCATTTTCAAAGTAGGGTACTACCTTGAGATTATAGATTTTGTAAAACTGACAAAGTGTATTAAAAATACAAGATTTTTTTGAAGGAAACAACCATTTTAATTCACTCGCAATTAACTCTGATACCCTATCGTACTTCCTTATTCCTAATATTAGCCTACCCAAGGCTCTGACCACCTTATCTGCTAGCTTAACATCTTATTATTGGTGGAACCCCAAACTGTACTCATATAGTTAACAATGCTCAATACCATAGCCTGGCCGATAATTCTTAAGCTTGATTGCGATAACACTTTACGAATGGTGTAGAGCGAGCGTAATCTCAGGAAACAGATACCAGTCATTTTTCTTATATATAGTCGAAGCGGAGATGTGGATCCAAGTATAACCCTAGACATTTCAAAACTTCAGAATTAAAAATTTCTGTGCCATCAAACGAGAAACTAAAGTCCTTGATCAAGTTAAAATTGCTTTGATTACAAAAAGTTAGCATTTTTGTCTTGCTCACATTTTGTGTAAGCCCATTTGCTTTGAGATACTCGCCGACTGTGCATACCCCTTTCAATTTTACTTCTGAGTTCCTCGAGGGCATCTGTTTTCCCTACATACAATAAATTGTTGTCATCGGCAAACATTAGACATAAGTCACTGATAACCTCATCAGGTAAGTCGTTGATAAAAAGGGCAAAAAGAATAGGACCTAAAATACTACCAGCTGGTACTCCAATTAAGGATTTAAGTAATTCAGACTTTTTCTCCAACACTAACAAACTGCATTCTATCGCTCAAGTAGCTAAATAACCACTTACAGCTTATACCATACTTTTTACACAACTTGTATAACAGAAGACCTCTATAAACACTGTCAAACGCTTTGCGCAAGTCAATCGAAATTGCGACGCATATATTACCGCTGTCTAATTGTTTCTTAATGATATCCGTCATCGCCATCATCGCGTGTTCAGTAGAGTGACCTTTACGAAATCCCAATTGACATTTGGTAATTACAGCTTTATCAGCCAGATATCTAGTGAGCTTGAAAAAATATACTCGTTCCATTAAGAGTAACAAATAGGGAAAGCTGAATAGGTCTAAACAAATCTGCAGTAGTAGCATTCTCTTCTTTGGGAATTGGAACAATTTTACTAATCTTGAAACAGTCAGGTATAAACCAGAAGTAAATGAGAGGTTAAAAAAGCGAACAAGTACATCCACAAAATATGGTACAGGCATGAGCGAATTTATCATAAACTTGCTCACTCCCATTGTATCAAAACTTTTACTAGTCTTATATATCTTTACATTATATTCACAAGAATCCGCAATTTTTTTATATCTAACAATGTTGTTGAAATGTAAAAATTTTAATTCAAGTTGATTTAAAAGTTGAATTTATCAAGAACAGATTTAAATATTAATTTCTCGGTTGTATTTGATCAAATAATCATCATAAATCCCAATCTAATCATAGAATTCGTTCAGTTTCACAGTTAGTAATGTAAATTTAATAGACTGCAATTATCTTCCTTACTTTAATGCTCATAATTACTTCCATATTGTGCAATATTGAATGCATTGGTGGCAAAATACATAGCGTGTGCTTTGCTCTGCACTTGTGCGTGCGCAACCAGACGTGGGCTTATGCATTTCATGCTACAATCAAAATTGTATTGTGCTCTATAGATGTAAATTAATTCTTTTGTTTACTCAGCTACGTATGTGGTAACTGCTTTTTAGTAAGCAAAGATGTAAATAAAAAAAATATGGTATAAAAAGAACGTAGAAAGTTTCAAATGATAAATAGTAGTTATTGTTTGCTCTTGTGTGGAGAAAGACCCACACCACTGTTTGCTTCTCATTTTTATTTGTGATATGAGCCATTTCAGCGTTCGGAAATAATGATTGGGTTAGTTAGAAAAGAAGTCTAGTCTTTGATTCATTTCTGTTTTACATAATAATAATGCAGAAATAAGATGCCATCTAGCTGGTGGCTAATTTGTATGCAATCAAACACAAGTTCTAGATTTAAACGTTAGTTTGATTATCATATTACCATTAAATTCAAAGAATTTTGCTTACATACGAAAAATGTTATGTTTTCTAATCATAAAATCTATTTATCTTCACAAACACATTTCAATTTATTTGCGATGAAAATATTTGCTCGTTTAATTTCGAGGTTGAGTATTTTTTACCATAAAGGTATTTGAATGCGAAATTTCATCCAAATCGGAGCTCAACTTACCGCGCAGCAACCTCGTTGGTCAAATATTGGTTAGTCTCCGCCGAGACCATACGATATATCAGGTTCTTCAGTACGATTTGAATTCCAGTTTTATTCATTTTCACAGTGTATTATCATAAAAAACAAAGTCATATAGTCAGAAGCCATAATTCCCCTTCTTTGCATAACTTAAATGCATTTTGATTTATAAAAAGCAATTGCACGTTTTTGTAATTCGCAAGCCCAGATTTGACAAAACTTAAGTCATATTAAAAAAACAGTATGAATTACCATTTGCTGTACATGTTGTGGTCATTTAATTTTTACTAACATAAAAAAATCGTGTCACAATGTAATCTACATAACTCTTATTGAAAATGCATTACTACTATTTAGTATTAATTGGTGATTCGAATCACTGTATCATAAGTAGACTGACAGTTGAGTTAATACAAAAATCAAGCATAACCAATTGTGTCAGCTCACTCACAAAGTTACCTCACCAACGTACGATCTAAGTGGCGAAAAAGATCTTAAAGA
This sequence comes from Orchesella cincta, assembly GCA_001718145.1. Lineage (NCBI taxonomy): Eukaryota > Metazoa > Arthropoda > Collembola > Entomobryomorpha > Orchesellidae > Orchesella > Orchesella cincta. Next base: position 3,989 of record LJIJ01005009.1, read on the forward strand.
CTTTTCAATCCACTTTCTTTGCTTTGTAACCATGATGTGTTTCGGAACTTTAATATTTACCTTGTTTTTACTTTTGCTAAAGCAGAATTAAATTGACCTAAAATAGATGTAACAAACAGTAACGCCACCGTCGCAGCAAACCCAATAACAAAGAAAAACAACAGTTTAACCATTGATATTTGGGAACCAGAGAAATCAAAGAATAAAATGAGATAATTATGGCAACATGAGTCACAAACAGCTGAGCAACAATGAGCGTATCTTGCTGAATGTTATTGTAATAGCGGCTGAGCACCTGACACTGTTTGTAGTAAGTTAAGTATTCAACTGCCTTTTCCGGTTTGTTGTCCAACATCCCCAATAGAAATTTCACGTAACGGTGCATACTGTAGGGGCGCAAAGCAAATTTCTGCGAGAAACATAGCAGTACTTCCGCTTCCATCCAGAACAACCCAAAAGGCTATGATACAAATTAACCCAATGTTACTGTTGATGAGTAGTGCCAAGTCATTTCTGATTTTACTTCATCTATGCACTCTGGACTAAACGGTAGCCAATTGTTGCGGAATTGCATGGGAAAAGCCATCTTGAAATGGCGTATGAAGATGAAACAGGAATGCAATACCACAGGGCAATCAATTTTGGTCAATTTTATGACACGAACCTGCAGTTTACTTGTAGTTACTATTGAGAGCCCTTCTAAAATATCAAATGTTTGATTAAATTCTTTATTTTCAGGTTCAAGTGTTTTGGTTTACCTTTGAGTAGATTCTGCTTGAAACAAATAAGCATGTTGAAGAGCTCGACAATCAATTTACGACGTCAGTAAATGATCAGCTTGGTAAACCAGAAGATCGTGTTTCCAATAACGAGTAAAATACTTTCCATCGTGACAACAAATGGAACATCCCTTTCCTGGATGAATTGTAACCACAAAATAATGCAGTACATAATGCCAAAAGATATTTTACAGGCTCCATATCTCAGTTTTGTACTCGTTTGCAGACAAAGTGTGGAGTCTGCGGTAGTGAAAAACGGTTAAAAGGGATGGTACCAACTCTTTGTTGAAGACTTACTTAAAGCTCGGTATAACGAACGAGATTCTCCGCAGTAACATTTTATTTTAAATTTAAAAAATACTGTTTTTTTAGAGCATATCTGATACGGTTTTCATAAACCCTTAGAATAATGTTAATATGGTTGAATTTATATACATAAAGCTGCAGAAACACATGGTAGCATACTGGAATGAGAAATTGTTAACTTAATACATTTAATACGTGTTAGTCTAATACTTATACCAATATTACGACGAGTTAATTACCAACTGTTAATAAACCAACTTCCGTTATAGTTTTTGAATTCATGGTAATTTCTTGCCAGGGCAGGTTTGTTCTCCAACATAATAATTTCGTATAATAATAATAATAATATCATTTTGCATTTCAGATAGAATTTTTTCCTTGTCCCACACCCTCCTGCGGCATTGCACCTAATGACTCAGTTAAGATTCAAAATTGATTTGATTGTATTTTTTAGAGTAAATAGTTAATAGTATGGCAATAACCAATTCACTTTTTAAATTAAAAATTTCGTGGCGTAATTTATAAGTTAAATACTTCTGGTATTCCTAGTAAAAGCCGTAAGCATTTTGGCGATATTAGTTAATCACAAGTGTCTACAAATTTGCAACACTCGTCGTTTCGCAATTTGTCCGATCAAGTAACGAACGCATTCGTAAGCTTTGCTCGCCAGTTGAATAACATATTTTATAAACTTATAGTTAACTATACAATTGTTGAAACATGATAAATTACATTTAAAAATGGTGGGATTGTTAAGTTAAATAAAACTAAATTTAAAAAACTAGTAACTAACGTAAATATATCATATCAATGGGTAGTAAAAGGTCGCAGACATAAAACACCTAGAAGTCAATAGCTAAGAAAAAGCTAAGCTTTCGCTGTAATTATTGAAGGTTAATGTTCACAATCATTTAAAAGCCTTTCTCATCCATAGTCTTAATCTAAGTATAAGTTCACGACTCGATTTAAAGACACTCCTTATTTATTAACTGTGAATATGACCACAAATGTTAAAATCCTCTGCACTCCTTTCCTAACTTCAAGCAGTAACGTGACACTAGCACAAAGCAAAGCAGACCCAACAATAGCATGTGAAATATAACAATAATACTACCGGACATTGTAGGTTGTTTCAGGTCTCAGCATGTTTATCACCACTATAAAATGTGGTGTTTTGATATGTTTCTCTAAAGAACTGAATAATACCAGAGGCATCTACAGCTTTTTTTCTTTTCATTACAGCTGTATTTACAAAACCCTGAGCTTGATCACTTCCATGCTCATATAGGACGTCTTGACCAACATAAACGTCAGCCTCTCGTGCTAATTTGGTAGTTAAATTTATAGCTAACGAATGAGCCAAATAGGCTGGCACAACCAAAGCAGTTCGGTTGCAGTTTTTAAACTTTAGTTCATAGTTTGCCTGCCATTTTAAAAAAAGTTTGGAGACAAACCCTTCGTCCACTTTTGGCTCTCTGCTGGCTAGCGTACTTGGATTCATAATTGTGGGTACACCTTTGCAGCCACAGCCTTCAAACATCCACTATGTTTGCAGAATTTGTGTTTTGTTTATGACCTGCTGTAAAATGTCCATTGTTCCTTGGAAGTGTGTCTACCATGTTTAAAAGATTGTTTGTAATCAAACATAAGATTACTTAATTCTGATTTTCCAAAAATATCCAGAAGTGCCATGTGTAGTCGCTGGCTATGATTCTCTTTCTATTTCATGATGAGTAATGCTAATGTTTTGAAAATTGTCATAAATCAAACTTTCAATTTTCAGCTCAAGACTTTTATCATTTCCACATATATATTGAAGTTGTCTTCAACAAGTGGGAAAATTTTGCATATGGAATTGGCTTTCGGTTGCTAACTAAATTGAACACGTTTTGCATTACTGAGAACAAGGGCGATGATCACAAAAGCACCTCGAATATAGTAGGAAGAATCAGTCCCAGATTTGGAACGAATTTTTTCCCTGCTCTATTAGCACTCTGGCTGTTGGAAAGAGGCTGCCTAAACTATTCGTAAGTAGTTATTTAGACCATTTTTTGTCAATACATTTTTGTCAGGCTCTGGCAACTTCATTTCGACTACAAGGGCCATAGCAACCATTGACAACAGGCTCCAGAACCAAATCCATTTGTCAAATATGCTCACCAGATCGACGAAGGCTAATGCAGTATCTCGGGGTCTTCCACAACTCACAAACCGGAAGGAGTTGATATCGTCCGGCTGGTAAAACAGCATGGTGTTATCCCTCACTCCAAATTCATTCTGTATTAATATTGCAGATTCAAAAATAGTGTTACGCTTGTTTTCTTCTTTTATCCATTTTCCGTTGGAGCATATGCCCCTAGATTTGTCATTGTTATCCAGATCTTCATATGTGTGGTTCCCCATTATTACAAGCAGACATGGGTAAGCGCATGAATTAATTGGTCATGGCGCGATAGAACTGACAACTTTTCCCTTTGATCCTGGTCTATGTAATTTTTGCAATTTAAAAAATGTTTAATGAAACCGCCTTTGCTTGCTGCGGATTGAGGAATCCTCCATCTTGTGTTCGGCCATAGCAAATCCAATTGGTCATAAAGGTTTTCTATATTTTCAGCTTTCCATACGTTTGAATTCAATGTGTATTGATCAGTCACATCTTCGCATGATTTTTCATTGCATAGAATAGGTACTTTGGTAGATGCTATTGCAACCACTTCTTTGTGATTTACACTATACCTCTGAGTGAGTAAAATGAGTACTCTGTCCGACCTCAGGAAGTATGTGAGTGTTCGTTGATAAAATGTTATTGGATGTACCATTCTCCAGTTCTGAATATGGCTGGCTATCCATTTATTCTCATATTTTATCCATGACCCAAACTAAAAGAACATTTGTCTCGACTATAGCACGCGGGCGCAAATATTCCAAACACTTCCGATTCCATACGCTAGGAAAACCTAAATATCTGGTCACGGGTACTAATAGGACTAAAGATGAACAATGGTGGGTAAAGGGCTATTTCCAGCTCACAGCTCCATGGTTTAGTTTTTCTATAATATGACTCAGCCTCAATTGTACAAATAGTACAATGCCTTTATAACAAGTCTGACCGTAAATAAGATGAAGATTTACAAACGCTAAAGGGCCAAGTTTCGTTTGTATTTTCGGGTTCCAATTTAGAAATAAATAAGATGACCAACGGTCGTTCAAAACTGGAAATAAAATGGCGGAGCAAAATTGGCACAGTTGTTGGAATAATGTGCACGTTTTGAAAATTGTTTTATGTGTAGAAAGCAGGTCCCAAAAGATGAAAGATATTCGTTCAAATATATTACTGGTACAAACTTCCAGCTTGGAGTGGTGTCAACAAATATTTTGTCCACTTCTTTTTGATGATTTTTGTAATAACTTTCAAACGTTAACTCTTGAGAATAAATTTTTTGTAAGGGGTCCAACTATAATATTTATTTCACGAAACTCGCATATTTGAGTTGCGAAGAATATTCCTAACAGGCTATAAATATCGTGTGCCATTTTAAGCGTGGTATTTAAGGGTCTTTAAGCGTCATCTATTATATTTCTGTGTATTGTGAACCGTTTAGATGCAACTTTTTCTGAGGTTTCAAATGAAGAAAAACTGTCTTCACTAGTGCTTATGACGAAGACAAAAATATTCAGCGAGTAATCGACAATATGAAATTTAGTTTGGAAGAAAAAATAATCGATTTTTACTAAGCAATTCCTACATCTTAACTTAAGTATTTAATAAATAAAACATAAAAAGAAAATTTATGCTTATGGTGCTAGTAGTCTGTATAGCTGGATAGAAAGTTTGACGAAAAATAGTATTACGGATAAAGACATAATCATAATACCACTGCTATAGCTTACAGGACGCCCATTAAGGCGGCTCAGTTCAGTTTCAACATAACATTCATTTCAATTCAGACCTTAATGTATATAAAATACGAGCCAAACTCCAACCCATTATAAACTAGCCCCAGAGAAATGTCACGTTGACAATCACACATACAGTTCAGTCGTGTCAAAGCCAAATAAAGGCGGTAACGAGCCAACTGCATGTGAATTCTAACGTGAGTTTAGTAAGCGTTATGATACTCAAAGTAGCGGCATTCAACAAACTGACAAGTCACGTTTTTGTTCGGTGTTCGTAAAGGGTCGACCTTGGTTAACCAAGCATCAGCCCATCAGAATTTTTAGCTACAAGCGTTCATAACCGTGAATGTTTCTCAATACCTTTCAGTATGATCATTTTTATACAACCTGCATGACTTGCTAACGTGTCGAAGTTTGATCTACAAGCATATAACACGGAAAGAAATGAAAGGACAGAGCAAATAACGCAAAATTGGCTAAAAGAACATATTTAATTCCATTATAATTTATGGAAGATGCTATATCACCCCAGGAGTCGTCTTATCAGTCTACACCCAAGCTTGCCGTACATTATTTAGTTTTAATACGATATTTTTATGAAACGAAATTCCGGCTTTTAAAATGGCGTCAGGTCAAACCGTACAATTTTGTTGATCTTTCTTGGAAGACCTCTGAAATTCACATTGAGTGTATTGTAAAAGGCCAGGGAGAAAGCAGTGAGAAGCAATGTTATGGAAAATCTGGATGCCACCAACCGACCCACACAACCTTACCTTTAAAGAGAACCTAGTTCGACCTTAAAAGAACTACAAGAATCTAGAATCTTAGGAAATTGAAGTGCGAATCATTGCAGCAAACTCGAACTAGCCTTGCCACTGTCGTGCATTGCTACGTCCTTCATATGCCTTAGTGTATTAGTCCAAAGTACTTTCTTAACTTTAGCTTAGTTCTGTATCATGTCTAAGAAATTCATGCTTTCATTTCATGTAACTGCAAAAAAATCCCTTATCATGATGAGTTACATGAAAGGACCTATGAACGATAGCATGAAAAGGGAAAAATTATTTTACATGAGAATAACTTATACACTAAGTTGAATGTCATAGTGTTGAGTAAGCTGACCCCGTCAGTTATACAACTGCAACCAAACAACAATTCAATTGATCCTTATCGGGACCCTAAACCTACATGTCCTTGGGCGACCGAGTACACTCACCTCATCCGCAATGACAAGTAAACTAACAAACAATTCAACGGAGTCTTGAGATTGAACCTTAAAACCCAATAAATGAATCTTGTAGTAAGTAAACCAATTTAATCTTATTACATGGTTCATGATTTCAGACACTGCCTTCTGTGCAGTTTCTGAAATCGTCGCACAGTTTTCATTTCTCATGCTACATTTATTTTTCTTTTCATGTATCATTCATGTCATAATTTTGACAGTCGACTCTCAAAAAGCAATAAGAAGAATTTTCATTGCATTTTTGATGAGAAGTTTACGTATCAGGGCTATAAATTCTTCCTTACGTGCAGCCTGAAGTTTATTCTTTAGTACCTAATAATGTTCCTTGGTATTGTAGATCCACTTGATAGAATTACCAAAATATATTTAATGAATCACGTTGCCAAACTTAAGAATATTAAACAAATTTTAACTGGGTCCAAAAACTGCGGCAAATAAAGCATTTACAATTTCAGACATGCTTCGACGACGCTGCTGGGATACTTTTTGTGTAAATCTTCGGATGAGTTTAAATAATTTTCATTGGAAGTGTCTTCCGTTCGTATCATGATTATTAATCACGGACTTGGAAGAACTAAAAAGCGAAAACAATTTTAAAAAAAATTGTTTGCAGATATTTCCAGGTTTCGCAGTTATTTCTAAAGTTATATTTGCACTTGAAAAACAAATCCTTTCACTTTTGCTATGAACAGATAAAGTGTGTTTATTTATTCCAAATTTTATATACCAGTTTATTTTATGTTTGCAAAAAGAAAAAATAACGACTTGAAACCTAACCCTTTCGCAAGCAGAAGTGAAATTGTTGCATTCAATATTATATCATCATTTCCAAAGCTGTTTCTTTTTCACATCGAAAAATGATCCAAATGTAAATCCAAAAGCTCTGCTGCTTCGCAATACACATCTGTCACTTTTCCAACAACTTTCCCCTTCCAGAAACGAATAGTCTCCGTAGTATAATTATCGGTAGTGATGCATGCTTGCATAAAAGAGAATTAGAATGTTAACGCTAAAGAAACACAAGATCATCCTGGAATAAAAATTACAAATTCTGGTTTATCTACATAGTTAAAAATGCATATTGAGTGTTATGCATATTAGCATTCCTACTACTGCCAATGTTGGAATAAAAATTTCCACATTTTTATTACTACATCGCTTCATGTTTGCATGCATGTTTGTGAATATTAATCGAACTATGTATTTAATGGCGTTTTAAATAATTTGTCGCTATTTTTAAGAGGGTTTACATTGAACCTTCTTTTTAAGAAACGCTGCCGTAAAAGAAAAACAGAATATAGCAGCGTTTGAATCACGCACTCAAAACTGATTGGCTTTTTTTAAGGATTTTTCCATGCTCTACCGTAAGTTATGCTCAGTTTCTTTCTCGAAAATGTGACAAGCTGCCTATAAGCCCAGAAAAATAGCAACTGAACTGCCAGCGAAGAAGATTAAAGCACCATACAAAACTGAAGCTAGAATTCGTCTTGGTAATCCTGGAAGTACGTCATTAAGCTCGATATTAATAGGATCTGATCTAACTAGTGGATAGATTCCGCCGAGAAGAGGAACAATAGGCATAACCAAAGCCGAGCCATAACACATCAGCTCTTGGAAAATCAGGGAGTCTCTCAGAATTTGGCCATCCACGATGCTTTACCCCTCCGAGTTTCAGAATTTTGTGATAATATACACAAATCCGTCTGGATGTTTCCATTGTATAAATCGTAACGAGAGCTTGTATTGTTAATGCCAAAGTAGTCGAGTAAACGATAGCTTGCTCAGGGTTGGTGACCCGGTTGTCTTGAAACTTTCGATTGATTCCAATACATTGGTAAACGGAGTAAATTAATATGGAGATAACTCCAAACTTACTGAGATGCCAAATTTTCATTGCAGAGGGATTTCTCAGCTTTGGATTTGAATGATTCGCTCATTTTTTAATGTCAGATGAAGGGCATATCGAAAATTTGTTGGAAAAGTAGTTGCAAGTTGATATACGCTTCCCCGAAACCCATTTTTTTTATATTCTTAAAGAGTAACCGGTTTAAAAAATGATAGGTAAAATTTAAATAAAGCACTGTCTTGAACTCCTATTTTGTTAACCCATTTTATCTCCATCTTACTCAGGAAATAGACGGAACAAAAGTTTTCAATCTTGATAATCAAAGTTGGCAAATTGAACTAAAAAACTATTAAAATTATTAAAATGTGAATGCTTCACGTTGATTAAAACGTGGGCAGCAATACAACGTGGTATTGAATTCAACGCACCAAGTTAGCGAATCCACATAGAAAACAAAAATTCAATTTCCAACCTAATTTGTTTTGTTTTTAAAGCCAATTTCTTATAGTTTTATCATATTGTTAATGAAAGTCTCATCCTTCGCAGTATTTTTTGAAGTTAGAAGTTTTCTAACAAAAATTCTAAGTTTTATCGTGATCATGTCGGTGCAAACATTTGACGTGGTTCCAGACAAGCTGGAATACCGACCTGGAGAAACGGTGAGCGGGTAGAGTAATCCTGAAAGTAAAGACGGGGCAATACGAAGCAAAGGTGAGATGAATTGCTACTCTTTAAGAATTCATGATGTTTGAGTAAATATTTCGGTAATTTCTCAATTCATAACTAATTCTAACCGCAGGAATCTACTTGAACCTGAAAGGAGAAGCCACTGTCAAGATTCTCGAGCAGACACAAACCACCCGGACCCGAACAAGCGGGCAGTGGACGGAGCCTTTACCATT
>LJIJ01005010.1:0-12951 GCA_001718145.1 Orchesella cincta
CTCAATTCAATTGGCCCATTGGAGCCTGGCCCCACTGAACGCTCACCACTTTCATTTGGGTCCCACTTGACCCTGGCCCACTGGACTCTCCACTTTCATTGGCCCACTTGGACCTGGCCCACTTGACCCCTTAAACATTCAATGGCCCACTGAGCCTGGCCCAGCCTGGACCGCTGGGTCCAAGTGGGCCAGTTGGGCCAGTGGGCCACAAAAATTGGATCGGCCTGGCCCACTGGTCCTGCGCATCTTCTGGCCTCTCGAGCTACACACATTTAATATTACAGCATTGAGCAAGAGATGAGTGCAGTATGACTCTTCGTATCAAAAGATGAAATTACGTCATGTACTTTATTACATGTGGCAAACAGGCTTTTAATTTTCATAAAGTGGGAGAGAGTGAGAGCTCCTGATTGATTTTTTTGTATTAACTTCAACTCCAACCCAACTCCATTTACGCAGAAAGCAGAAATTGCAGGAAATAACGTTGTTGCCATATTATATTGCCACATCATCATCATGATGCATCATTCGATGTATCAGCATTAATTCAATTTCCCTTATCTCCTTTGCTTGCGGTAATGAATTCTTGGTGCGGTGGCTCGTACTGTCAGCACTATACATTGTCTTTTGGTGAAACACGAGAGAAGAGGGAAGTGACTTGGAGGAGAGAGGCATTTATTGAAAATTACAGTAAACCTGGTTGGGTTTGGTTTGAGCTTTTCCGTCCATTGTCAGCAAACATTTGAACGGCTCAAGCCCAAATTCTCGAATAAATGTAGCAATGTATGTATGAGTAAATACACAAAAAAAGCTTATTTTTCCTCCCTCATAATCATTATATCATCATCCCGTATTTTTGTCCTACCAAACCCGAGAGAAAACCCTATTCTTTCATTCCCTGCAATGCAATAACATGTCATTACTTTCACCTCTTCTCACAGAGCAGATGAAACTCTCCTATGTTTACTTACCTCTGATTGTGAATATAATGGTAGAGTTTTACAACATGTCTGGCCATATAATAAAAAGGGAGAAATCAAATGCCGTGATGTGATGATAACAACGCTACTATTTCAATCGTTATCTAACTCAGTCCATTATTCCACCCATCGAGAGCCTCAGAGAAGAAGACGAAGTGTAGAAATAAAGAAAAAATCCACTTTCTCCTTCCAAGCCAGCTTTTAAGTTTCCTCTCAATCGCCATTAAGAACTTGTGAGATCGTTCTGATCCTCAGAAATCTGGCCCATTCAATGAAGACACACATGCAATGGAGCAATAAAATAGCCGGATATTTTCTACGCTTGATTCACTCACTCACTCCAGTGAGAAACTATGTAAAGCGAGAAGTGGAGACCAGGTAGATTTCTATTCTAAGAGAAAACTTTCTTTCCCTTCAGAAAATAATAATAACTTTGAGATCAAGAGCTAAACGATGTATAGAGAAAGTTGAAAAAATAGATTTGGGCCGTGAATCTAATGCTGAAGTCTAACGCCATATCGCATTCCAAGTTCCCGGGAAAAAATTTCAATTCCTAGCACTTTTTCCTGTAAGAAATAATTTGGGATTGGGTATCCTAAATACGCATCCATTATAGGACCGGGAGGGATATCCAGCAGAGGAAGGGATGAAACGGACATAACGGCTTAAAATTTCCGTTTGAATTTCCTCTGGAAAATGGTGGTGGTGAGTGAGAGTGTGAGAAAGACATGTTTTTTCTCTTCTTACCTGAAAAAGGGAAAAAACTAGATCGCTTCAAGGACAAGAAGCAATTTTGGCATTATTTGCCATCCCAGATACCAATAATATCACCTAACACTTTCCTCATGCGTGAGTTAACTAACTATTATAAAAAGGAGTGCTGCTGGGAGAAATCCACCAAGTTGCTCAACCATGTCAACATTCGTCTTATGAGTTTCGCTCTTCTCAGGAATCCGGATTTAGTTTTTAGATTGTCTCCTCTCAAAAATTGTAATGGTAGTCGCTCGTTCTAGCCTTAAAAAAGTTCTTAAAAGGTAGAGCTTTTACTCCTCATCTCCTTTCCTTTTGCTTACACACGCTCAATGAACTACAGCTATTATATACATGTTTAACTGATCTGGTATGGGTATCATCATAAGGATTCAGAGGTTGGAGTCGGATGTGAAGGAAGTAGATACTTAGTTACGTATTCCGTTTGGTCCTTACACTCTTAAGTACTACAAAACGCTACTTTTATCCCTCTGCTGCATATAAAATGTGGAGCTAGAGTTGAGCCTGGTATACTTCTTGACAACAATTTTCCTCAGAGACCTTTCCCTTCGTTGAGCCCATTAAAACATCCATTCAATGTCTCCTAATTGCGTCAACTCCAATGGAATCTCCTTCGATTTTTCGTGTAAAAGACTAGACTGGCCTGCTATACAGCACCACCAACAGAGTCAGACAGAAGGAGAGAAATGGCTTGCCCATTTAAAGAACTTGCTATCTATAATATGTCTATATAAATACATTTATAGGTAGGTGGTGGTTGCTATTATCAGTAGGCAGCAGTGATTTCACAGGAGAAAATAATAAAGGAAGGAGAAGAAGAGGAGCAATTATTTAAGAAACAGGGAGCATCAGCCGCTAGAAATTAGAAATAAGTACATATAACAAGCCACCAGAGTGGATTCAGAAAAGGGAATCTGCTACTCCCTTGATATATGAAATATGTGTTGATCACCAACCGAGTCGTTCTCTAGTAGCAGCTCTGCAAGTTGGACGTGGAATGAGTGCGTGCATATAATGGGCCATAATAGAAATACAGTCATTTTACCAAACCCAAGTGTGAGCAGTAAGGAAAACGCTGATTCTAAGGGAAGAGAGGCTTTATTCTTTCGATTCAGCTTACTCTACGTGAGCACCAGCTACTATTTTAGTTTTTTGTAGAATTAAAAATTGTGAGGGCAAATCTCCCTAACGAAAGAAGGTCACTATCATCATCATCATCATCATCAGAAGCCGATTAGCATTGCAGTTTATGCTTATTCCTCTAGCTCACCTTTCATGCCGATGATGAGTGTGATGACTAGGAAGATGACACATTTGCATTTCTCTGGATCTGTTACTCTAGAAATATGCCTAGAGTCCAGAGAAATGCAAAAGGCAAATTATGATAAATGCAAAGGTATACGTTTGCCTACTTGGTCCCAACTGCGAGGAAAAGTAATGCACATTGAGACTTTAAGCATAATTATGAGGATTAGAGTGTGGTGGAAATTTATTGCAAATTATCCAGCACCCCCCGGGCCAATGGCCCTTTGTAAACGGAGCATGGTTCAGCCATTTTCCAAAGAAAAATTGTGCAGTTCAAATCTATCTGTCTCCTTGTGCTGAACAAATCTCTTCTCCTCACCAGTGGAAACATTTCCAGAATTTCTCTAAGCGAGGTAAGGTTTCCTCGGAAATTTCAGCAATCGTTTCCATATCAGTGCTTGTGTCAGTTAGTGTGAATAAACTGGGAATGTTTTTTGATTCCTACAGAATCATAAATCCGAAGGATTTCCCAAGGATTCTCACATCCCTCGTGTTCCATAAATTCCTCATTGGATTATCCCAATTTCTTGCATCTTTGGTAAAGAACCCTTGGCTCGCCTTTTCAGGTAAGAAGTCACAGACTTCTGAGTCATGATTTTCATGAAAATAATTCCCTGGGATTCATTGATATTGGGAATTTGTGTCTTGGTTTTTAGGTGCCTTATCCTTCTCCTTTATCCTCCCTCTTCTTGAGCCTCAGAGCTCAGTGAGAAATTCATAATTTCCTGAATAATTGTATACATGCATGACTGGGAAGTGTAATATTTGGCTCATCTGGAAATTGTATGTTTTATTTCTGCAGCCACCTTATTCCTACTTAAGCGAGTGAGTCATCCCTCAAGCTCCCAGAAACCTCCCATCCTCCATTTAGAGTGAGTGTCTCAGATTGCCCCAGAACCTCTCCTGCTCATCCTTACTCCGTGCCATCTGCCACCAAGCTCCACGTCCCATACTGGTCAATAACCCCAAGGTTCAGCTCTCACTAATATTTATTATACGTATGATGTTAGGATTTGTAACTGAACAAAGCGACCCCAGAAATACTGGATTAGCCTAGTTCCAACGAGCGGGTCGTGAGCACGGAGCTATCAAATCGCGAAATGCGAGGCAAAGTGACTCTCGATGCATGGGCAGTTCATAATTATCAGATTCCATAATTTCCAGGCTCATGACAATTGATGTGAGCTACAACTTCACATTGTCATTGTGGCCTTCCTACTATCTCGGGAATTACAATTACAATTAGAATTACAATTACAATTATAAGACTAAATGGTATTAATGTATGAGTAAAAAGAATGAATCCTTAGCAAGTAATATATCCTTGTAAGCAATTAAGTTAAATCCAAACCCAATGTAACGAAGTCTCCCAATGTAACATATATATGCTCCAAGTTCTTGCTTATGAATATTGTATGATATTTTATTATGTCGTATCATTTGGTAAACCCTTATACTACATGTAATTAAGACCCTAGTTTCCCACATTTATATGAATTCCAAAAATACTTTCCCATGATATGAGTATTCATATTCCTCTCACTTTAGAATAAATAACGTACTCTTAAGGTTATCACACGTAACTCAATTTTGGTGTTATTTGTTCTTATTTCCGGTCAACGCTCGCGCTATTTTACTTCAACCTTTAATTTAAATAGAATCATTTGCGACCCCAATTAATTCTTTTATTGTAAGGAATCTACCTATTGCCTAATAATTCAACTACTACGTAGATTCCCCTTACAAGGTTGAAAGTATACCTGTTTCCGGTAGTTTGTAACGACATTTGATTGTGATTTGATCATTAAATTATCCTCTTTAAATCCACGTAAAGCGTCTCCGTTGTGGTACAGTCATTTATCATATTTTCTAGTTTAGTTAGAAAGTATAGTTAAGAAATCGTTTCACAGTCAAAGGAATCCCTGAGTTCGGGTTACAACCAGTGTGGATTCAACACTACACATGCATTTTCTAGGTATACACATTTTAAAATCCCAAGAAACTAGTAAACAAGAAAAATAACTTTTTTAGACGACTGACTTTGTTTTGTAGTTTTCAAGGATGGAATTGTGGAAAAATGGAAACGACAGTTTTGTTTGAACCGAAACATAACATGGTGAGGCAACAAACAGTACTACCCTTTCAGGTTTTCTATATTTAAAGTTAAGCAAAATTATGCGGAACAGGTCACAAGTTCCAAGTACTGCTCTGCTTTAAAGTAGTTTATGTTGAAATTTACCCATCAGACCTTTTTTGAATTCTATCCTATGTTTTTATCTTAGGAAAATGTTATGGGAGGATACGCTGCATATCATATGCCCAAATCACGGTGATATGACCCTACTTTCTCCACTGTGTTTCTAGTATCATTTAGAATGCAGGTTGTCATATGCTCCTTGTCTTTTTGTAACAGTTATTGTACATTTTTGTATCCACTTTCTTTGACAGAAATAGTCGTATTATGCCCACCTACACGTACTTTCTTTTTTATACCCAATTCTAACATGATTATCGAGAGGAATAGAAGCTGCTTTAATTTTCTCTCGTTGTGTATTTTGAAGGCATAAGCAGCGCAAGTATGCTAAACGCGATTGTCTTCTTTGGAAAAAAGGGACAACCGCACCAAAAATGGTGCACGTATATCGGATTTCTTTGTTTCTCAGTGAGCAGAGTTTTTTTTGGAACTGAGAATGGAATGCATCATTGTATATAATAATTAGACCTGTTCATTCGTATATAAATACATGTTTCTTATTCGTTCTCGAGCTTCAACCAAACTTTGTATGTGAACGTTTGGTCACAAATGGAGTCGTTTAAAACCATCTTGTTACCACATATTTCACATATTTTGAGGTTTTAGCACATATCACATATATAGTAACATATTTTGGCTATTTTCGCCAAATTGACGGCCAATTTGCATTTTTTACGAATTTTTTATTAAAATTACAGAAATTTTTCTTTGAAATTTGGGACTGACAGTCTAAAATGTGTTTGCTAATTGTTCAAATTTCAATTTAAACCATGTATATTTAAATATTGTAAGGCGTTAGAGACACGCCTGACGGCAATTTTAAAACAAAATATTCGGATTTTTATCCATTTTTGTCATTTTTTGACGGATTTTAACCACATATTTAACAACATATTTGCGCGTTTTTAGCACATATTTATATACATATTTCGACCTTCATAACACATCTTTTGAATCAGCTCTAATAATAATATTTCAACTCGCCTACGCCAGTTTTTTTCTGTGTATGTGAATTTGGAACTCCACTTTTATTCTTTGACTAAAAGCAAATCAAAGGAGTCTGACAGGAGAAAGAATTATTTCAGCTATATGATTATTGTTTTTGCTCATTCCTAACTTAGCATTACATATTCAGAATGTTGAAGCTAGAGTGACATTTTTTCGGACAAATATGCTTGAATGAAACAATGAATAGTGAAACATCAAAACGAAAAAGTTAACCCATATTTCATTCAGAGTTAGGCTACAAAAATATGCATTATGCAAGCATCAAACATCTCATCATAATCCAGAGAGACAAAGAAGGAAAAGCTTTCAGCGTCACAGTTTATGCCAGCTAAAGGGTGTATTGATTCGGACGTTTCTATATACCTAATTTGCCAATTGTGCTTCGTTCCGTTCCAGTCAATGTTAAATGTTGACAAAACTAAAGCAATCCATATTTTTCCGGCTTCACCTCTTTCCCCTTTCATAAGGGTTCTGTCAACAGATTATTCTTTGATTAAAAAGTGAGCCTAATCGATGGAGAAAGTTCGAAATCGATGACAAGATCTTATTCTCATCTACTATATTTAGTTTTATTACTTTGAAAAGGAAATACATTGTGTTGGAACCTCCGATCCCCATTACTTTGTGTTTTTCAGAGAAATAGTCTTATGGTGTCTGGCTTTATCTTATCAATGTCAATATTATTCCAGCCCACTTGTATGTTTTCACTCCCCCATAAACCTTTGCCTTGGCGTTTACCTTGTTTCTCATTTCCTAGTTCTAAGTAAGTGTAATTTATCAACTTCGCTGATTTACTATCTCCAATTTACATGAAAGTTGAGCGCATTAAGGCAGCATCAATTTATTGAATCATTCACTCACAATTTGTGCCTTTGTGTTCCGTAATTTTTTGCTTATCTTGTTCTAAATTATTGTATAAAGGTAGACCTCATGGAATCACGACAACTGTTTAATAAAGGTTCGTGTGCCGTCCCGATTTGCTATTTCCGTTTACCGCTACGGTGCAGAACTTTTTTAACGGTTTTAAGCGAAGTACACGAGACCCTGAAGACGAAGAGGCCAATGAGAAAGTTGGGATCCTGTTTTAAAGGAAGACCTGAAGCATACAAATTCGGCTAACTCGTGCTACTGCTCTAAAATAACTTTTTAAATTTCAAACTTCCTTATGAGTGACCTATATAGCAATAATCACTTTCACAAGATCAAAAACGAAGTTTTAGGGAAATATTTCGCAAACTGCTAATTTTTATCCTTACATACACAACAAATAAGGCTTCACGTGGAAAGTAAAAAAAACTTCAACCTACCAAGCAAAACTTTTGAATGATTACTGTCATGAATGCTCAAGACACCTCCTAGTCTAATATACCTCATTTCACTTTTTATCATCAAGGGAGGGCGCTTTGCCGCTCGTCTTTAGTTCCATTTTTAGATCTTTTGTATCAACCTCATTAAAAAATGATGTACATCTAAAAGTGTTGCTATTCGTAAACGGCTACAGATACTTTTACTTTGCTTCCATCCCACGATCTAATAGAATTCATCTCGTTCCTCTTCTTAACTACGAATACCCAAAGTAATCGAGAAAAATTATACAGAAATAAAATTTCTTTGTAACTGCTGCTGTCCAGATTACACGATGTGCTGTTTTGTTCATGTACAGATGCACACATCAAACAAGAAGATTTTTTTATAAAACACTCATCTAATTACTTTTTTCATTTGGGATAAAATCCCAGAAAGCGAGCTTGAAAATAAATCTGGCAACTCCCGATACCTAGTCAACTTGCACTTTTCTGGAATATGTGAATATCAAAGACCGATAAAATATGTAAAGGCAAAACACAATGAAGAAATCAATAAAAACGTAATAAATAAAATTTAATTATAAAGAAATCCCAAAATACTAAGAAAATATTAATCTGTGCTCCATAACCTTAGTAAAAATTGAAGAATCAATTTTTAATCCTAGTTTATCTTTTGCTACTTAAAATATGGCATATTCGCTAGGAAAAGGAAAACTATATCTATTATTTTATTATTATCTTACAACCACGTTCCAACGATTGTGTATTCCGTATAACTCAAATCTCAACGGCCTTTTCTAGTAAAGTCCAAACTATGAACGACTGATTATAAAAAATTTATAAAGGCGAACATCGAAGCAACGATTAAAAATAACATTGTGCATACGGTTTGAATACAGATAATTGAGTTTCGTAAGCTTGTAAAAAGGAAAATAATAAGGCATCTTTTTTACGTGCATAAATGAAGTGTACGTTTTTAAGCTCATACTCATTCATTCATGGCCAACTGAGAAAATAAAACTTTTCATCCTAGCAGTTTGCATCCATTGGTTGTCTAGTTAACTATTACTATGCTGAAACAACTTGAAAATGAGGTTTCCTTGAATCTCGCCAATTACTGGTGCACTGAAAATTATATGCCATTTGAAACCAGCAGGCTAAATCATGAGACAACCACACGACTGAGAAACATTGTACATGCATGCAATTTTTGCTTTTATTCTGATTGATGCGCTTGAAAAGTAAAATGTGTCCCTTTATGCAATGCGCATTTCTGTACTACGTTTTAATTTTTGTTTGCCAGCAGTGCAGCAAAATGAGTTCGTGAAAAATTGGGCGTAGCTAACGTTTTTTCACATGCGCTTCCGATCATATTATTATGCATATTGTTGGTTTAGACTTTTTTCGTAATGAAACCAATTTTCATAAGCAGAAGCTGGTTCATTTTTGTATCAAAGTATAATGGAGTGCTCATCGAGACGGTCTATATGGATGAAAGTGTCTTCGTGACGGCATCACATAAACTTGCATTTCTATGTCCTATTATCATCAATCACCCACGCTACGACACTGAAAATCAATGCTATTCACTCCGCGCCAACAATATTTATTATTCAAAGAAAACCCATTACTCTTACTTGTGTGAGATTTTTTCGGAGGAAGGTGTTGTGTCGACTTGATTGCGCTTCAAACAACGTTTAGCGATTTATTTATACATTGTCTCACGTGGAGTGGCGATAGCTTTCACTAGAGGTAAGGTAATAGCTCTTTGTGCTTGGCTATGAAAGGATTGTATTACCGAAGAAAATGGGACTTTCCCGGATAGACCAACTCAAATTAATATCTGTGTTCCCTTTGAGACACTTTCCAGCTTAAGAAAAGGGAAAGAAGTATTGATGTAATCGAGTTATTCAAAAAGAAGATTCGCAGAAGAGGCCGACAGTGCAACCGCAAAATATAGTAGTCGGTCGAGCATCTTAAAACAAGATTTGATTATTTCAGTATTGCTCCGAATTTTTATTATTACAAAGTATAAAATGTTATTGTTTTTAATTTGAATGAAGGTAAATTCACAAAGACGGAATATTTGTCAGGCAAGGGTCACGACTACACATGATAAAATTTCCAGTCGAATAAGTCCGTTTTACTTGAACAATTTTAATCTTGTCTTAAATTTGATCATGACGTTTTAGTATTAGGTCACACCAGAGTCTTAAAATCGCCAATTCAGTGCACTGCTGTTTCCACAATTTTCCTTTTTAAGACAATTTTTTGAAGAAAAGGAATAATAGCAAAACGAGAACATTTAAAACAAGGGAGACACAGAAACCAGAGCCATGGAAAAATGTACATATGAATTTTCTATACCATCTTGTTTGAAAAGCGTAACCTTGTAATTCCATAAGATGACACACAAATGCGCTATTACCATAAAGTGGTTTGAAGTTGCGATGATGAATAGGGGAGGCAGTCGTGTCATGAGATAAACATGGTGAACATGAAGTAATGTCTTTTATTACCAACCCAAAAATATCCGTGCACCAAAGCAAGCGGAATCTGAACGAAAGATAGACACTAGAAACTAGGAGTTCAAGTCTTAAAGTGAGAACAAGAGCATAAAGACCCATCATCAAGTGTACATGAAAATAAAACTAGGTTCTTAGAAGCGTATTAAGTTTTTATAGCTCCTGTTGGAGTTGAGCTGAGCTTCCCAAAAGCAGACTGTCGACTGCCAAATTCCATGTTAACATGATGACAACTTTCTCCAACTTTTTCTCGTGTTAAAGCATTAGACATTTTGTTTCAGTTAAAAGTGCCGCGATGCATATCCAATTTTTAGGAAATTACAAGCTTCATGAAAAGCATATAAAAACTTTGCAAAGGTTTGCTGTCATTTATTTATTAAATTCGCTGCAATTTAAAATACCATTAAAGCAGGTCGGCTTGACTATTCCGCGTGTGCTGCTAAATTCATGTCAGTTATAAAATGAACTCGAATTGTACAAGAAATTAATAATTTTTAATAATCTAATTATAACTCACTACATCGTATTAAATATTATCCAGCTGGTATTTAGAATTGGTTGTCGCAAAATTTACTTTCGGGAACTGAGATTCGATGGTTTATTGTACACGACGTTTTGACAGGCTCATATTCTATTTTCTCTGTTAAAACATCGATTCTAGTAAATGCATAGTTTGCTCAAACTTTTGGATGTCCTAAAGGAAATTGCCAGTAGCTATTTTTTAAGTTATTCTTAAGTAAGGTTTCTGTCTGTAACTCCACCTGCATTGTACAGAGTTGAAACTCCTTTCCCCCAAAAAGCAGGAATGAAATGTAGTAACAAAAAAGGTTGGAGTCTGGATTGGTAAATGAAAATGGCGCACTTATTGACTCACTTTCACTTCCGCTGTTATAGTTCCAGCTAATCCTTTCAAACTCGGTAAGAGCAACACACTAGCAAACGATTCTAGGAACATTGAGCACCAAATAAATTCTATTTAGCATGGACTCTATCCTTTACATTTCCGAACCGACATTCAAACGTTCTTCTTCAACAGTGAGTTGCAGTTGGTTTTTAAAAGAAAACTTTCCTAAAATACCTTGTCATCTGAATTGGAATTCCGTTACAAGAAAACTGCTGATTCACCTTGAAATCAGTGCTTGTCTGGCAAGGAAATGCAATGGTTGCATGGATTACAAACTTTTTTTTTGCAAATCAGCAAGCTCATTCTGTTTATTGATGGCTACTTTCAATGACAACAATAACTTAGACATTTGCTGAATATTGCCAGAAAAAGTTTCTCATGTAAAACGTTTTTAGCAATGTAGAGCTTTCGACTTCTTTGCTACTTTTATATCGGATGTCGGAATGTTTAAGTAGGGAGAAATCGTTTAGTCGTCGCGAAAACTCGTAAGGTATGACATACTTTCATAACATGCATCAACAGATGAAATCGTGGAACCTTAAGAATACATTGAATTGTGCATGAAAGGATGGGCAGATCCGTAATTTGCATTATGTAGTATTTTTAGTAGTGTAACTCCATATTGAGTTGAGGATGGAATGCTAGTGGTCAATATGGCCATGAACGTAATGGATTTTCATTCTAACAACGGTGATGTGTTGAAATTTTCAAGCGACTAAATGAGCTAATTCGTGTTACTCCCACGCTAATACTTTAAAATGTGTTTCTGTATGGACCTTTCTCGCGCTTCCTGTAGAATGATAAGCTTGACAGGAAAGCACTTTCGGCTAAATTAAGGATGGTTTTATATTTAGTTCAGCTGCCGTTTTTGATCAAGACCTAACGATCATAAACACAAGAGATCGGAATTCTAAAGCCCTCGAAATAGTGCTTAATGCAGCTTCTGTGTTGTTGTTATGTCTGCTCGAAGAACATTCACTAATTTTATTTTTCCACTTGCATTGAAAATTGCAATTTTTTAACATTTATTACTGCAATAAGCTGTTGAAACCATTGATGTAACCTGGGGTCGAAAACTCCCTCACCACTCTTTGTATTCTCAAACCGTTTCACGTCCTTCCCTCTTTTTGGAAACAAAAACCACTCACCAATCCTTCAATCTTTTTTCTAATTTTCGATAATTTCTCTCACTCCCTCTTTTATAGTACATTTAGATAATCCTTCGCATCACTCTTTGTTACTCTTTTTGAAACCAAAACCAATCCCTCAGTACTTTCACCTACAAATGGCCATTTTTGAACAAACAAGTCTCGAATCTAGCGTATTATGCTTTATAAAGTGTAAAGGTCGTCATTTTTGTGTTCATTTTGAACGCCGATACCTTTTTTTACTGTTTTTGTTTTCAATTCTCATAATAACTTAGAGTAGTCTACGGCGTTCCTTCTCACTAGCCTGCAATAAATCCTTTCTCACTTTTTAATTGGTTTGAAAACACTCACCACATTATCCCTTTTTTTGCAAAAATAAAAAAAGCTCACCTCACTCTTTTGGGTTTCTTGAACCACTCTTCAATCCCCCTCTTTTAAAATCAGCAAATAATTCCTCTTAATCACTCTATGACCGATCACTCTGAGTGATTGGCTACACCTATGGTTGTGAACCCAAAGAAAGAAGACATATCCTTACAAAGCTGTATGCATGCGTAATCCAAACTTCGCGACTTTCTATTTTCAATCTATTTTTTGATAGCTTTGCCATGTTGCACAATGTCGTCAAATAGACAAATTCATTCTCGCCAGGCCCTTTGCGATATAAATTTTTTTTTTATTATTTTTACCCCAAAACAGAGACTAAGAATATTGTGCAGGCCACCATTTTCCTCTCTCTTGGGGGGGGG
>LJIJ01005011.1:0-12948 GCA_001718145.1 Orchesella cincta
GGGTTGCGGAGCAAAGCCCCACTGAAACCCCGAGGAAGATTACAGGGAAGTGGAGCAAAGGGATCCACTCCTGAAGAATGTTACGTTCCCAGATACGTTTATCTGGGCGAATCAAGAGATGCAGCCTCCACGTGTTTTCCGACGCCAGTGGAGAAGCGTACGCCGCTGCTGTGTTTTGAGAGCGACCGGGGGAGAAACACGAGTTTCTCTCATCCAGAGCAAGGCCAGGCTGGCCCCAAGAAGACTACAATTCCAAGATTGGAATTAATTGGTTGCTACATTGCAGCAAGACTGGCGGCAACCGTAGCTGAGGATATTGGAGGATCAACCCTCCCAACACATTCTATACAGACTCCAACAGCACTTGCTTGGATTTGTGGAGACGAACCCTGGGCTGTTTGTTTGTACACAACAGGGGTGCTCGAGATACGACGGAGATCCTCGACGGCAGTGGAAGCATGTTCCAGGAAAGGACAACCCGCTGATCTTCCCTCCCGTGGATGTTCAGCACGAAAACTAGTGGAATCGCAGTGGTGGAATGGACCTGACTGGCTATCAAGGCCACAGCATGACTGGCCTGTGATGAGCACCCCCACTGCCGATGAAGAAATGGTAAACCAAGAGAAAAAGAAGGTTGTGGCTGTGAACCTCACAGTCACAGAAAAACGGAGCCCCCTTGATTTTCTGGAGAAAATCTCGGAGTACCCCAGGATGATTCGGGTAACTAGTTACATCCTGCGCTATCGTGAACGATTGAGGGAGAGGATCCAGCATCGGGACCCTCATCCCCTCCAGGTGGAAGCTCGACGAGCAGCGATTCCCCCCATTACATTGATTGAACGCGACGGTGGCGAGCAGGAGATCCTCAAGCATGTTCAAAAGGGATTGAACATTGAGGAGTTGAAAAAGTTGCGGCCGTTTCTCCATCATGATGGACTTTGGAGAACGACCACGAGATTGCTGTTTGATGTGGAGGAAGTTTCTGCACATCCCATAATACTGCCGGACAAGAACGAGATAGTGTTTGAGGTTGTACGTAACCTACACCTGAAGAACCACCACATTGGAACCCAATTACTCCTGGCAAAAATCGAGGAGAAATATTGGGGTGGTGAACGGACGACGCAGTGTCGGAAAGTTGTCACTCCGCTGCTGGGTATGCCGGAGATACAACGCGAGGAAGTTGGAAGTTCCTGAGCCTCCCTACCCCATCATAGAACCGGAACTGGTAGTACCATTCCACGTAACAGGCGTGGACATGGCTGGACCTCTCATCCCGAGAAGAGGAGAAAAAGTTTGGGTAGCGCTCTTCACTGTGCTACATATAGAGCCATTCATCTGGAGGTGGTGGATGAATGTCAACTGATGAGTTCCTGGCTGCCTTTCGAGCATTTGTGTGCCGCCGAGGAAGACCAAGCATTGTCTACTCTGACAATGGACTGAATTTTGTTGGAGCCAATGCTGCTCTACAACAAGTTTACCAGAAGAAAATTGATGAATTTGCGACTGAGAAGGGGATTGACTGGAGGTTCAACCCACCTAGTGCCCCTTGGTATGGAGGATTCTATGAGCGGCTAATTGGGCGTGAAATCCATCCTCCGGAAGATTCTTGGAAAACGAGTAGTGACTCGGAAGGGAGCTGGTAGGACTATTGATGGAGGTGGAGGAGGCAGTCAACAATCGACCCCTCACCTACTTGTCGGAGTCTCCTGACGACCCAGTTCCTTTGACCCCAAACTTGATGATAAGAAACTCAGGATTGTGCCACTTTCCTGAGCTAGACATACGAGATGCTTCCAGCGCCAGAGGAGCCTTGAAAAGGGTGCAGAGGGTTCGAGAAGCTCTGCGTACCCGTTTTCGAGCTGAGTATTTGGGTGCTCTCAAGCACCAAAGAAAAAGTGGATCCTTCCAGTCCCTCAAACCTGGAGATGTGGTCCTGATCGAGATGGAGAATGAGAAGAGAATTGGCTGGCCGCTGGGAGTTGTTGAAGAAGTTATTGGAGGAAAGGATGGAGTTCCTCGCCTCTACCGTGTGAAAACCAGATTTGGACTTGTGTTGCGAGCTGCCCAGAGGTTATTCCCAATGGAGCTTGCAGAACCTGAAGGCTGTACTGAAGGATCAGTACAGCGAGAAGATAAAGGGCGGACTGCCATGATGATGGGAAAGTGATCTACTTTCGCCCCAACCCGTACGAGAACGATGTCCCGTGGAACGAGTCTTCCGGGAGCCTGAAATGCTGACGCAACAGATTTGTGTCAGTCTAGAGTAGAAAATGTATATATTTTTATCTCTTCTTTTTTTGAATTTTTGTTGAATTTAATGTAGAATGGGTTGGAACAACATGAAATTCAGTTTTGGTTTTGATTGTTTTTTGAGAATTGCTTCTCCCAAACTCATTTATGTGTGAATCTGTCCAAAGGCGTGATCCCTTTGTGTACATGCGTATGAAGAGGTCGGAGGTAATACTTCGCATCCTGAAAATGTGTGAATGAAGTGTGGGTTTGGGAAGAGTTGCGTAGTGTAGAATTCGGGGTAAACTGATACTCCGCTGGATTTCACGTTGTTTTGGCCTTGGTCGTAGTCCTAAAGTTAGGGAAAGTCATTTACCCTCAGTTAAATGTCTTTCGGGGAGTTTGTCGCATAATAGGCCTACTCTACCCATTTCCGTAGAACCAAGTAGTTGGATTTACTTATAGTGAAGGTGGAGCTGTGCTCTGCACATTTTGATTTTTTGTGAATATGTGAAAGAGTGGTGAAGCACGAGGTAGCTCATCACACTCTTGTTCTCATGCGTTCCTCCAGGGCGACAGTATCAAGGCAAGGAGAGGAGAACGTGGGAACCACTCGGCTCTTGGACACCAAAGTGTGCAGAAGGCATTTTTTGGTTGTAGAATATTTTGTGTGAATAGTTGAGATTGTTTCTTTTTTTGTAATAAAACTAATTAGAAAATCCAACTCGCCAGTCCGCTTATCAGCGTTACAGAGAATCAGCGTTTTATTTTCACTTACTAAATTGTAACTGGCTTTATCCAGCGGTGCGACTTGGGCCATTTGGAGCAGAATTCCAATCCTACAGTGACACATGCATTTATTGCTCGTTCTTCCAATTATCAG
Organism: Orchesella cincta; assembly: GCA_001718145.1. NCBI lineage: Eukaryota > Metazoa > Arthropoda > Collembola > Entomobryomorpha > Orchesellidae > Orchesella > Orchesella cincta. Next base: position 3,116 of record LJIJ01005011.1, read on the forward strand.
TGGAAGTGGCATCCTATCCCTATTTTAGGCATATGTATGCTTATTATATCTGGAAGGAGCTGTGAATATTTGTTCCACATCAACGCTTTGCATAATGGCGGAAGAAGCTTTTACATTGAAACTAGACTTTAGTACATCAATAAATGACTTGTCTAGCACATTGTTCTCTAAACCTTGTAATAATGTATAAATACTCATTGGAAGCCTTGAGCATGTTCCTGGCTCGTGGCAGCAAGCAACGGTTGATACTCCACCATTTTCATAGCATGGATCAATGCTGTTTGAAAACAAAAACTGATGATGATTTTTAACTTTGAAACGGCAGCATCCGTTTACGTTCCCAACTTTGCTAAATTTAATTGGACCATCAGAAGCTTGGTCAGTCCAGCAAGTAGGTCGAATCGAGTTTACCAGCATTCTAGATTTATTTTGGTCTGAGCTGTTTATTATCATGTTGCCGAGCGCAAATTCAAACGAAGCATTCACACTGCATTGTTCATGAGTGCACAAGCCCAGGTATAAATTCCCAGCCGGTGAATAGTCTACTCCTGGAATTGGGAATAATCCATTGTAGTCTGCATTTTCCACATACTTTCTGTACAGCTTCACATAGCTACAGTTTCTATGCCTCTTTTCATGATCAATAGCACGAAACGCTTGTAAAAGTTTTTTGTGGCTTTTTGCTGGACCTTCAGTCACCACCACAAGAAACATGATGATGGAAAACAACATTGTAAACTAGTTTTGAGACAGCAGCAAATCTTTGAGAATGTTTTTTGAGCTAATCATTAAATCAGATAATTTGGAACAGCGGCTGAAACCCACATATATCCGTGGATCAAATTTTCGTAGCCCGTCAAGCGATATAACAACCTTGGGCAATGTTTGTCCCTGAATTTTGTGGTATGTTGAACTATAGCCCAACTTTAAAGGGAATTGATTCACAATAACCAACTCATCCTTGTGGAAACATTTCTGTTTATCACTTTCGGCAGTTATTGGAAATTGGTTCACTGTATTGGGCAATGGTCGTCCTCTAAATTTAGCACCTCCAATCAACTCTACTATAACAACATTTGGCGTTGGTTTTGATGATTTGTACACAAATGTTTTTATCTTGACACGTGAACCGTTAACTACGTTCAATTTCGTGCTAAGGTTTCTCGTTATATTATACTCTAAACCTTCAGCTGCTAGAACGCCAGTCAAGGACTCGAAACAATCTGCGCAAAACGGTTTCATGGTAGGTTCAAGATAGACATGTGGGATATTGCGTGATAATACATAAAACGAATTGTACATTTCCACTTCCCTATTGCTACCAAAAACTCTAATTGCAGAGTCAAACTCTGAAACCTCATCGGATGATAGATTTTCTTCTAGCCGTCCTTCGAGAGAAATAATGTCTTCATGCGTTACAGTTTTATTGCGTATATTAACTAGAATTTCTTGAAACCTTGGATCCAAATGGGCACGCATGTTTCCTTCGATAGTTATCTTTGTAGCGCTGTTGTACAGCTCTAACCCTTCAAGCGTCATTTCATCGGTAACGAAAGCAGGATTTTTTGTGAGTTTTGTATCACCTACTGGGAGTACCTAATTAAAGCAATTGCAAAGTGTGACGGTGAAAACAACAAATTACGCATCGTACGCACAAAAACAAATTCATTTCAAAGCTTCTTGTGTATTGTTTGAACCAAGTCACGCATAGCATAATTACCTGAGTCATGTCGGCAAACAAAAACACATTTAGAGCACCAAACGGACGATCGTTGCAGAGAATTTTTGATAAGCGACGACTTATACAAGCTAATCCTTTTCCTCCAATTAATGAGACCTGTGAAGCGTACATTCTTAATTTACCATGGACTTTGTATTGTAAAAAATTGCAAACAAACCTCATCTATAATTAGCGTATTAATTCCCAAAAGTCGAGCTCGAATATGGGGTAGTATTTCGCAGTTGACCAAGTCTTCCATTGGCTGCTTTGGAAATACAAACCCGCAATAATGAAAATGTTGTAAGACTTTGTAGAAGGCTGCTTGCATTCCCAGTTGGTGCGCAAGCAAAATATTTTCCACCGTTACTAATTACATACTGGGATAAATTGGATGCTACGAAACTTTTACCTATAGAATAAAATATTATTACGCAAAATTCGCTAAAAATAAAGTTATATTCTAATCCTAACCGCTTCCTGCTTGACCATCGATGAAGCATATTGCAGGGGTGTCGTTCTTGTACGCTCTCTGACACGCATCCAAAGCCAATCTTTGAGACTTGTTGAGAACCAATAAGTTTGACTTTTCATGCAGAACTTGCTTATAAGTATGTTCTTTTGATTGCATTCTCAAATAATCGCGATAGTAATTATAATTCATGTTGAAAGCCTTTGAGCTTTCGCGATATTGTTCCTCGTCAAAATCCATTGTTAAAGCAGAGTATTTAAGCAAAATAATTTCCACTATACTCTTGTCGAGGAGAAGAGAAAGACTGCGAATCTCCCGGCCAATCAACTTTAATATTTACCCCCTCTCAAAGCAGAAAGGTAAGAATTCTCAACATTAAAATTCGGCTCACGCTTTGTTTGGGATAAATGATTTATTGTTTTGTAGGTTTCAACTTTATTCACCAAAGTATGAGCAACCCAAATCCGTATAGAAGACAAATCATACATCACAAAGCAGCCAACCAGTACTCATCATCACATCAAGCAAAAACATTACACGAGCCTCAGGTAATTTCTTACTTTTCCAACAATTGGAAACCACCAGTCGAAGAAATGGGCAGCGACATTGGTCAGAAAAGCTTTTTTGATTTACCACCACCCACGGAGGATATTCCTGATGATCTATACGCCCCGTTTTCACCTAGTGACTATCCACCACAAATACCGTATGTGGCGCTTCCTCCTCCACTACCACCTCGTCAAAAATCCAATCAAGATATCAACTTTCAGCAGTTTAACTCTTTGAAATCGCGTTATAGTGATTTAGACAATGGCAAAACCCAATCAGTCTTTGAGCCCTGGAGGGCTGAAGACTTCTTTGAGTGCAGTCCCGCTAACGGAAATTCAATCAAACATTGCATTACGGATGGGGCACAAAAGCCAAGAATCTCCACACGAATCTTTAGCAGTGGCTATGTTCCCGCAAGCCTATTCTTGTCTCCAAGTTTGAAAACACCAACATGGGTAAGTATGCTGTTATTTCAAGAATGAAATTATTGTTATATTATTGTTTTTATTCATTTTTAGCTACTCCAGCAGCCACATACATGTATTGGGACGCCGACTTGACTGCTGCTGTCATCAACGACGCTTTACTTCCCGTCATTGAACAAGTGACTCCAAATAATCACAAGCTGTTCATTGCAGATGATATGAAACAGGATTCGACCGAATTTTTGCAACACAGTTCACATCGCACATGCTCAGAGGCAAAATTTATCACGCGTCCATTCATCACTGCAAAATACCCTAAACTTCAATACAAATTATACCAACGGGTGCAGGTTCCTTCGAGGAAGAATCGTGACTCTGATGAAATGAAGTATGGGAACTCGACCAACGTTACTCCAGAGGAAATGTGGAGGTGGACGTGCAACTTGGGTATGTGCTTTTCGAAACAGGCAATTTTAATTCACAGAGCTTTAATGACCATTTTCTTTTCATAGCTGACCAGTACAATGAATTCCGAAAAGCCCACCTGCAACACTCTCTTCCAATTCCGATTCCAAAGGATCCAAGGCATCACTAGGTAATAATAAAAACTACAAAAAAAGTTTAAAAGCGCAAAACTCCATAAAAATGTAATAATATAAAATGTTAAAAAATTTAAAAAATATATGCTAAATATATATTTTTTAGGGCTCTAGCCTTTTTTTGATTTTAATATAACAGTGAAATGTAAAACAAAAAGTTTGTGAATGATGGATGCATGTGATAATTTAGTATTTAGCTTTAAATTAGATGGTAAAGTTGTATTCTGTAGCTTAGACTGTAAGCAAAAATTGAAAATCCCAAAAAGCTATCCAAATTTGCACAATACACAAACAATTTGAAAAAAACTCTTTCTCTTGCTATTATTGTACGCATAATAATCACCAGCATAATTCTCACTCGTCTCATTATCACATTTCCTCATGCGTTTCATTCAAGCTATCGTACGGGAGCTCGAAACGGAAATGGAAGAGGTATAAAATAAAATGTCTGCATTGCTTCGTTTTCATTTTCGCTTTCAACATTACACAGTACACAATTCATTTTCATTATTCATTCAATAAACATGGACGGTTATTTTGATCCAGAGCGAGTTGACGACAAACGGGATATTTGTCTCAACTATTTACTACAAGTTGAAGAGTACCTTCGGCTAATATCAAAGCCACGGTTGTTGAAAAACAATTTCATTCAATATCGACTTTTGCTTGACGATCGGCTTGATTCTGGGGAGTGTGTGGGTGAAATTATTAAACTTATTGATGAAAAGAAGCATCAAATTCTAGTAGAAAAACTACGGTCTCATTCAGCCCCGTCACCTGAACCCACTTCTGCGAGGTGCACGCCGTTCCAAAAGCCCGATGCTGAGCCTGAAGTGGACAAGCTGCCTGAATTAATGTCAGACTGCAAAGTGAGAGGCGAGCATGATTATATTATTGAAAATGCTGCCTATCAGTTTGCCAGACATGTGAACGATTACATCATGAAGATGAGTGTTGGTCGTCATTTAAAAGCTTTTTTGAAAGCTATTGAAGAGCAGGAAGAGCAAAAGTTGGAAACTTTGGTGTGTGATGCTGTGGTTTGTGATGCTGTGGTGTGTGATGCCAAGTGAATGCACACAAAAAGTGACAAAAAAATTGACAAGGACATGAGAAAAATAAAATTATCCCTGTTGATTACCCAATTTAAAAAACAAACCGTTGTAGTTTTTCATACATTTTATTTAAAGCATATTTGTGAATTTCTGTTGGAATGGTGCGTTTAAAACACATTTATTTGAAGCATATTCATAACCTGTTGATGAAATGATGCATTTAAAATATTGGAAATTATTATAATATAAAGCATAAAACATGAGCATTCTCAATATTCATTTAAAACATTTCGCATATTATTATTATATAAAGCATAAAACATGAGCATTCTCAAAATTCATTTAAAATATTTTGCATAATATTATTATATAAGCATAAAACATGATTCATTCTCAAGAATTATTTTATTTTGGTGTAACGTAGCACATGTTGTAGCGGAAAAAAATTGCATAACACACTTGGGGATATGAAAACGCTGGATTTAAATTATGGTACGCCATGTCAACTGCATTTTCAAACAACAGCTCCTTCTCAATCACAATCACGATGGAACGGCAAAACATTCTCGATAGCTTTTCATTTTGGCTTTCCTTGGCCTGCAAACATAAAGGAATAAACATTTTCATTCATGGCATTTAACAACGAAAAATATGCATTTCTAAAGCTACGCTTACATTTTTTGCACACTCCAAACTTGTGCTAATTGATGCAAAAAGAGGAGACTTTACTCCGTTTCTCTTTTGCCACATTAGGGACGTATATTTGACTTCGTTATTGGCCTTGAAGCAATTGCGATGGCGATACTTTACCGCAGCGCATACTTTGTATAGTTTCCTTGCTGGGTTGTACAAAGCTAAAGCTCTGGTATACTTGTCATGCTTGACTCCCTTTTGCCTCGAATACCTATGTTGTGAGCACCAAGTTCTAGCCAGCTTTTCCCAATCGCTCTCGATGCTCTGCGAGCAACAAGAAAACGTAATGATAAACAAAATATTCATAATAAGCAATACAAAAAAGAGTTGTGAACCATAAAATGCGTAATTACCTCATTCAAGCAAACGCGAGAGCTATTAATTGCCAAGAGGAAAGAAAAGTCTTGAGTCCATTGTTGCTTGGGTTTGGTGGTGGGAGATAATTCAGGTTTGGTTTGGTTTTGTTCAGGTTGAAAGGTCTCATTCCTACTCTTTACTCTTACTTCCATCTGCTTCCTGTCGAAGCATGCATACATGTGCGTAACAACTGGTGGAGTAGCAGGATTCCTTGAATAATTGTAATTGTTGCGAAATGTATTAAAGTGCGTAGCTGAATAATTATTATTACGCACGAGCGATGGTCTTGCTGTGGATATTTGCTTGATATTATGTCTTGTGTTGCTTGCTGAAGAATTATTATTACGCACGAGCGATGGTCTTGCTGTGGATATTTGCTTGATATTATGGCTTGTGTAGCTTGCTGTTGTATTTGAGCTCGCTTTGTTGATTGCTGGCCTTGAAAGTTGTTTTATTTTCAGACTATGATGATGATGAGGCGGCTCAGAGTAGTGCATTGCTGCTTCAGATATACAATTAATTACTGAGAATTAGTAGATGCAATTCTGTGCATAAAACAGTCGATCTTGCTTTTGGTACGATGCACGTTTTTTTTGGCCATTCTCTCTTCGATGCCCAGCACTTGAATCATGAGCACTTTGATTTGATAACTCCAGGTTGGGTTGGGAATTATTCCTTGTCGTTTTGTTTTTGAATTCGAGTAAATCAACTATTGTAATTGTTGCAATGCTCTTGGTCTTGTTCTCAAAAGAGTTTTGGCTGAAAGCAAGCTGCTTGCTTTTATTTGGTGGAAGTACACCAGAAAATACAGTTTCATTTATATGTGTTGTATTTTTCAAGCTCAATTCAGTCTTTTCGTGACTTTTGACCAATAGAGGTGCATCATTTGGCAGCTTTCCATTATTAGTTGGAGTTTCTCGATTATTTCTCAAGTCACTTGTTGCTTCATTGGCCAGAGCTCGTCGTCTCTCTTTATAAACAGGCATAACCACAACAGTGGGTGGAGAGGTGGTAGTGGTAGTAATATGCTTTGCTGTAGATTTGAGTGATGGTTGGATGACGAGAGTTTTATTAATATTTCCCTTTTCCTCTTTGTATAAAGTCACACTTACGTTACTGAGAGCGTGATGTGAAACGGAATGGATGGGTGGCTGTGTTCCTTTCTTGCCTTGCTCACTTGGTTGGCTGTCGAGAATTTTAGGGGTTGCTGTTGATTGTAAAATGGTTTGTGTAGAGCCAATGTGGGTTGGGGTTGCTGTTGAGCTAGCTTTTGTTGTATCTTCATATGATACCGTTGAAGGTATATACTCATAAGCTGGAGTGAGCGGGACTAGGGTTGAATCGGGTTGAGAAAAGTTGAAAAAATCTTGAACAGGTTGCAGCTCTGATTGATTTTGTACAGTAGCTAGGCCCTGCGTGAGCGGGACTAGGGTTTCAGGGACTCGTGAAAAGTTGGAAAAATCTTGAAAAGATTCCAGGTCTGATTTCCCTTTTGCTTGAGAATGAGTTGGTATATTATGCACTGCACTCTCATTTGATAACACTGCAGTAATAAATGATGCACGCTCATATTCACTTGTTGATGTAGACAATGGACGCACTTCTTTTGTTGTGCTCATGCTTTGCTTATTGTGAACTACATGATTGTTTTGATGGAGTAGAGGATTGGGTTTGGGAGTAGATGCAATGCTCTGCTGCCTTTTCTTTTGCCAGACTGAAAACAAGAATTATTATTATAAAACCTGTATCCAATTACAACAGATATTAGCAGTTTGATAAATATTATATAATATGCAATTACTTGATTCGATTCGAATAGCGAGTGTGCATTGAAATGCAGTGCTTGCTGTCAATTTTAGGTTTTCGATTGTGCGTGCCAGTTGCTTTGTTGTACATTCTCCGTTTGTCTCATCTTCACGTAATGCGTATACACACTTTTCTGTCACACATGCATTGCATGTTGAGTAATTGCAATCGAGTGAAACCACAGTAGCAGTACAAACTGCCAAGATTATAAAGAGCTTCATGATGTCAACTTTCAAAGTCCGAATGAAAAGCAGGACTGAAGAAAAATAAATTTTGTCGCAAATGTCTAGTGTGAGTTACAAGTCTCTGGTATTATGAAAAGTTTAGTGTTGCTCAAGGTTTGTGTCGACTTACAGGAATACTGTAGTATGAAACGTGCTTAATTACTTATTTTGTTATCAACCAGACATAATAAAGTGAGAAACAGGATGCGAAATTGTATACATGAAATAAAATATTATTTTATTTACTCTTAACTATCTGCTATTAACAAAAAAATAAACCAAATCAAGTTAATGCCCAAATCAACCTCTTACCAATCTCTGTAGTATTATGCAGAGTGCGAAATACATTGAGCTTAAGCTCCATTAGCTCATCATGTGTAACAGGAAGGGTAAAATTAATCTGATTTTGTAATATTCGCTTAATAGTAGTGATGACCATATACCCACAATCCGTTTTACCTTCTTGCTGAAATGTTGCACCTTCCATATCCAAAGTCCAAAATCCTTGCCTCTGCCTAGCTATCTCATACTTTCCAATTAAAAATTGCAGCACCAACTCTACTTGTCTTTTACTACGATAATGTTTGACTCTTTGTGGAGCGGAATCGAAACAAACAACCTTTTTTTCACTAAAATTGAAAATGGCAATAAAAAAATGACCCGTATTTAGCATGGGTGCTACTAATATATTTTCCAGGGGCTCTACTGGTAAAAAATCTAAATTTGGTTGGCTAACTTTACCCCTATTTGACGTTAAAAACTGACTGGGTAAAAAACTGATTGGTGTACAATATTGAGTCATTAAAAATGAAATATATGCATCTAAGGATCGTGTAGCTAAACTTAGCTTGAAGCAATGGACAGTGTATGCATCTTATATCCCGCTGCATAACGCGATTTTAAAATTGAACACTTTGATCTTCATCAGTCAGAAGAGTAGTGTAAAGCAACTCCTTAGTCTTGAATCTCTTGTCAGTTGCTAAAGAAAATGGGAAAAAGCAAATTATTTATTCTTATTATATTCTATTATTATTAAATATTATGTTTCATTCTGAGTTTACTTACGCTGGCCGTCTAATGCAGTAATCATGAATGATGATACTCTGCATAATGCCTTCGGCTCGTCAGACTTTGCTCCTTCTTAGGTGATAGTGGACTATCCGCAGGTTTTTATCCTTTTTGTGGGGTTTAATGTGAATGACTGCAATAAAAACAAGAGTAAATGATGAGAAAGTGCATAAAATAATATTATAATGTCTAAATATAATGTACAAAATACCTCTTGGCTTGTTTAAAACTGGAGTTGAAGCGTTGTCATCGTCAAAAGAAATGGGAGGCGTTTTGTCACTCTTTTTTTCCGGTCCAATTTGTTTGCGTCGCATCAGTCTCACTAGTCTTTCATATCTCCTAAAATAATCAATAAAATCGAATAATACAATGAATGAAATGAACTAATATTATTGATGAATATTTTTAGCATAATACTTACTTAATGTACAGTTCATAAGCACCTGGATGATGATACTGCATGTGACGATTACGATTGGCCTGGGTTGTCGTCTTATCCCACTCACAAAAGTAACATTTGAGCAGTTTGGCAGGATCAGGAGCCACGTGAGCGGGACTAGCCATTTGTCGGACGGTTGCATCATGCTTTTTCCTGATAAAAATAATAATAAAAATGTCAAACTATACAATTTTGCATGCATTTTCATGTTTATTTTGTAAAAAAATCACTCACAGGTTGTGTCGAGTTAAATTCGACTTCTTGGCACAATGGTAAGGACACTTTTCGCATGAATAACGATGAGGCTCATGAATTTCCTGGTAGTGCGCTTTGGTCCCAGCATTTGTAGACGCTGTAAAACTGAAAACAAATCATATTATAATAATAACTTGTGAAATGTAAAATAAAATGGAATGAAAAATGTATACAATA
>LJIJ01005012.1:0-12947 GCA_001718145.1 Orchesella cincta
TTGTAGGAGGCTGGTTGTCTTCTTTGATGACCACAAGTCACCAACGCTGAGATTAGGCTGCTTCCGGACCCATTGAAACGCTGCTGGAGGGTTGTAAGTACTCTGCTTTCCACCTGTCCACACATGTGGCTAACTAGCTGAGCTTCCTGCCAGTAATCCAGATGAGTCTTCTTCAGCAAGGTCAGGTCCGGGCTCTGGAATAGCAGTGAGGGGTCCTCCAATGAGGAAATGTCCTGGAGTGAGGGCTGCAAGTCATCTGGGTTGTTTGAAATGGAATAAGAGGTCGAGAGTTTAAACATGCCTCAATATTACATAATATTGTTTCGAACTGCTCTAGTGTCAGCAATTTTGAACCCACAACGCGGCGGAGGTGATACTTCACGATTTGACGCCGGCTTCCCACAATCCTCCTTGGTGAGGTGCTGCTGGGGGTTGAAACTCCAGGTGGTTCCAGATGTGATAATGTTGCTGAAATTCCTTTTCCAATTGTTGTAGAATTTTCTTAAGCTCTCGGTCCGCACCAATAAAATTGGTACCACAGTCACTGTAGAGGTGACTGCATAATCCTCTTCGGGCGGTGAATCTGCGATAAGCAGCAATGAATCCATCGGTGGATAGGCTTGTCACGGCTTCCAAATGGACTGCTTTGGTTGCAAAGCAAATAAAAATTGCAAACCAACATTTTTCTGAGATGCTTCCTCTTCCTCTTCTCATCTTGATTTGGAAGGGGCCTGCAAAGTCGACTCCGGAATGGAGGAAGGGGCGATGAGGGGTGACTCTGGCTGCTGGTAATTGACCCATCAGCTGCTGCATTGTTTCTGCTTTGTTTTCGGCAACGAACATTTCGTGTGATGAAGCGGATACTGTCTCTCGCTCCGATGATCCAGTACTCCTCCCGGAGGGCGGCGAGCATTAGGGTTGGTCCACCATGATAGTGGCGTTGATGACAATCCTCAATGATAAGCATTGTCAGAGGATGACTTTTTGGAGCACAATGGGGTGCTTGATATTTGATGGATTGGAGAGTTGTTGAGTCTTCCTGTCACACGTAAAACTCCGTCTCCGTCCAATGTATGGGATGAGTTTGATAAGCGGGCTGCTGGATTGGATTTCTTTTCCTTCCTTCAGTCTTCTTATCTCTTCTGGAAAGGAAGGCTTGCACACGGGCGATAAGATGATTTCTGGTTTGAATTCGCTGCAGTGGTGAAATAGGATAAGACCTTCCATCTTTTTGCTCTGATTTGATGAACATGATGATGATTGCTGTTGTGCTAATCAATTTTCGTAAAGTTGAGAACTGCTCACCCACGCTGTATATGAGGAATGATGAGGGATGCCTGGTTCGAGAATACTTGCTTCATGGTGGATTTTTCTTCATAACTGCTCCATCCACAACACTAGTAAATAAGGAACGGGGTTGATAACCATGCTGGTCCATGCCACCAGAGCTCAGAATTGATAAGCTCTTCTGTTGTGATTCCACGGCTCGGCAAATCAGCTGGATTTTCCACTCCGGGTACGTGATGCCAATGATCACTGGGGATGAGCTCCTGGATGGCTGCCACTCTGTTGGCGACGTAGGTTTTCCAGCGCGACTGGATGATGATAGCCACTTGACATCATGGAATCTGTATAACAAGTAGTAGTACATTTAAAATTAATAGCACTTTGAATTGATTCAATAGTTTCTGCAAGGAGAACTGCTCCACACAGCTCGAGACGGGGAAGAGAGACTTGATGAAGGGCGCAACTCTTGTGCGTGAAGCGATGAGGTTGACTATGACGGTGTCATCTGATAAGATGCATTTCAAATACACAGCGGAGGCGTATGCTCGTTCTGAGGCGTCAGAAAATCCGTGTAGTTGATAAGTAACTACATTTGGCTTGACTATGCACCGTGGGATTTGGAGGGCTGAGATTTTCGTTAATTGTTGTTGATACTGCATCCAAGCTTCCGCAATCCAGGGTTCCAGTGGGCTGTCCCAATTTGTTGTTAGCTGCCATGATTGTTGAAATAGGATCTTGGCGTTAATTGTTAATGGTGATAGCCATCCAAGTGGATCAAATGTTTTCGCTATCTCTGATAGAAAGCTCTCGTTTTGTTGCTGCTTTGGAACTGGACTTGCTGTTGAACTTGAAAACATCTGATTGGGGCCAAGCAATTCCAAGAGCTTTGATTGTTGAATCCTGGTCAAATGTGAGTTCTGAGCCTTCCTCACGGAGCTCCTTTGGGATCGCCGCCATGACTGAAGGGTCGTTGCTGCACCACTTGCGCAGGGACATCGCTCCAGCACTGATGATGGAGTTCAAATCCTGGTGAGCTTGATTGCTTTTGATGTAGTGGAGGAGCCGCTGATGAGGTCATCCACGTACATGTCCTTTTGGATAACAGCTGCTGCTTCTGGATACTTCTTCTCCTCATCTTTTCCGAGCTGCTGAAGACTGCGAGTTGCTTGATATGGAGCTGGTGCTGTTCCATATGTGACAGTTTTCAGTTGAAACTGCTTAATGGGCTGATCCTTGTCTTCCCTCCACAGAATGCGAAGGAAGTCTCTGTCGTCAGGATGAATGCAACTGACGATACATTTTCTCCACGTCACCTTCAAAGCAACTGGATGGAGTCGGAATCGGATGAGGAGTGAGAACAGGTCATCCTGGACGGTTGGTCCAACCATGAGCATGTCATTTAATGACACTCCTTTGCTGACTTCATGGAGGCATCAAAGACCACCCTCAGCTTGGTTGTGCTGCTATCCTCTTTGCACACAAAATGATGAGGAATGAAAACAGCTGAGGTGGTTGGAGTAGCTTCTTCCATATGTCCCAAATCAAGTACTCTTCATAACTTTATGTAAGCTGCATGCTGATTGGGATATTTCTCGAACTTCTTTCCAGTTGATGAAGGCGACGCTCTGCTAGCGTATATCTCAATGCTTTGGAGGGGTGCTGACTGGAACTGGAAATGGTAGCCGTACCATGAATCTCGTGTTGTTGTGGTTTGGAAGAATTGCTCACATGCTTTTTCTCCAGGGTGAGTGGCTTGCGGTTTGGTAACTCCTCCACTTCCCAGAAACGCTCCACAAGGCTCTCTAAACGACATGGCAACGTTTGAATTGATAATTGTTTGTTGATGGTACTGACCCGTCCGGAAAGTACCCATCCAAATATTGAATTTTGAGCTATGGGGGTGTTGCTGGCACCTTGGCGTCTTCCTTCCCGCATGATGGAGGCAACGACGTCTGCTCCCAGCAAAATATCAATTTCGCCAGGATGATGATAGTTGGATCTGCAAGTTGTAGATCTGAAAGATGAGTCCAAGGCTTGTATCACACGGGACCCTTGGTAGTGTTCCTGTGGGTAGAGAAGTGCTTCTATATCCACATTTGCATTGTGGATTCTGGAGTGAAGGCGAGCTGTCGTCTTCCACTGGACATGGGCTGCGTTAGCTGCTGAGATTCCAGTTATCTGGACATCTGTTCGTGTCTTATGAAGACCAAGAGATTTAGCACAACTTTCAGTAATGAAAGATGCTTCTGAGCCGTCATCGAGGAGTACTCGGCAGGGTTGCAGATTCCCGAACGAATCTGTCACGTTCACTATTGCTGTCTTCAGTAGCACATTAGTGTTAGCTGTGGAAATTGATGATGATGTGTTTGAGTTGATTCTGGATGGAGGTGGGTTGCCTCCTGCACTTTGGGCTGAGCTGGCTGAGCTGTTCTCAGCTGATGAATGAGGATGGAGAAATGAGTGGTGCTTTTTGCTGCAGTGTTTACACACATGCTTGCTGGGACAGGCGCTAAATCGGTGACCTTCCTTCAAACAGTTGGTGCAGGCTTTAGTCCTCATCACTGCATTCATCCTTTGGGCTGATGGCATCTCATGGAGCTTGCTGCACTGGTAGAGGTGGTGTCCTCCTTGGCACAAACTGCATGATGATGATGATGATGATAAGGTTGAAATATGGTGACTTCTGGCTTGTTGCCGTCCGTGTTGATAATGTGCCCTGTTAGCACTTCCGTTCTGTTGTGGGTTGCTGACCTTGGTGGTCGGTGCTCCACGAGCAATTAATGATCTAATATGGCGTTCCATAAAAATGATTAATTCTGAAAATGAGGATGGGTTTGTACCTGTGAGTGACTTTGCCCATTCGGATTTGCTTTCTGGGTCCATTTTTTCGACAACACTGACTATGAGAAGATCATCCCAAGTGTCAGTAGGTCGGCCTAAGACCTTCAAGGAGCGAACGCACTCCAGGGTTGTATTCAAAAGTTGCTGTAATGATGAAACTGCTTCTGACTTGATATGCTGTTGGTATAAAATCTTCTTGACCAATGAGTAAATAATTTCACGTTTGTTGTTGTAGCGGTTGGACAGGAAATTCCATGCCTCTAGGTAATTGCTGTCGGTAATTGTGAATGATTTGATGAGGTTGCTCGCTTCTCCAGTTACGCACGACTTCAGATATTGAAGTTTTGAGCACCAGATAATGTTGTATTCTTATCTACCGTAGCTTGAAGAGGTCCTCGAAGGATGGCCAGTCTTCAAATCTTCCTTCAAAACTTGGTAGCTTCATGTCAGGTAGTTTTATTGTTGGAGGTTTGGGAGCTGGTGCTGCATGAGGTGGTGGTGTGACTGGAGGTGGTGAGCTGTTCTTGATAATTTCCTGAGTGAAATTGCGTTGTCCAATCGGGTTGAAAGACCCTCGTAGATTTTTCATGGTCATCAAGGTCGGGGGGGCAAGATGAGCGATCCTGCTGTGTATTTCGAAAATACTATCATGACACTTCTTAGCCTTTTCAAGTTGAGTCTCTGCTGTTGAAATTGATAGAGCTGTGGTTGAATGGCTTGCAACCTTTTTCTCTATCATGCTGATGATGATGGTTTGGAGGTCTATCAATTTCAGCTTTTGAAATTGCAGCCATCTTGAACAATAGTAGTTCAACGATGGTCAAAACAATAAAAGAATGAGTAAAACACTTTTCACTAACTGGTTAACTGATAAAAGTTGTAAAAAAGCACTGAACATAGCACTAGTAAAATCCAATGTTGAAAAACATCACGGTTTCGAGAAGGACCAAAAATATAATGTAGATAAGTTAGCAGTGGATGTTTGATATGAATATTGGAAGTTAGAAATAGGTAAAACTGATGAGTAAAATGTTACTGGAAAAGTGAAGGTAAAGGCAATGTCCTTTGGTATGTAAATAAATGAGGATAGAGAATCTTTATGAGAAAGAAAAGGAAGAAACTACGTGTGAAAAACTTCTAAGTTATTTGGACTTGGACTTTATTACACGTGAATCTAGGGAATTTTAGACCGCACTCCGGCAGAGTCGGTGTAGTCAGAAGAAGAATAGGGATGAGATTTACAGATATTTGGCTTTTTATACTTTAGAACAGTAGGGACAAATTGCATTGAGTTTGTCATACAAGTACGCATGAATTATTATAATAAGATGAGTCCACATCGGACGGTCACATACACAAATTAAGGATTAGGAAATTATAATGCAGAACAATTATGTAGACTAAATGGCTTCATAAACAAATTGATAATGAAAGGAAACGAAAGAACAAGAAGTCATTGACATTACATTTAGCATGATACAAACGAAGGACAATCATCTTACAGACATAATCTTTAAGAGAGAAAATGATCCTAGGTAAATCGACACATCTACACAAGCGAATGAACACAGTAGGTAGGCAAATTTACCCACCAGGTAGCTAAGTTTTACCACTTTTTAACATAGAATGAATAGAGAACGGTAGTTAAATTCTGCTACCTTACCATTTCCATGCGTCCGCGTAGAAGTTTAGAGGAAAACTGTCACCCCCGTCTAATAATAATAATAATACTATAAATTAGTAATTTTATCTGTAACAAGGAAGTTGTGAATTCAAAATACAGCCAGCAATCAAAGCATTAAAAGCTATTCAAGAAAGCTACTTGTCTAGCAGATTGAGATTTCACTTTCACAAATAGCCTTTCCTAAACTCGTTTCCTTGAAAGTGACTACAGTCTTATCAAAATCACACTATAATCATTAATTGCTCCATATTTCTGCTGACCTCAGAGAAGGGCAACGTGCAAAATTTGTAGAAAAGAGCTTCAACACTTTCCAAATTCACATATAACCATTTAAAGCATTTTTCTGATTTGAGACCATATAACAGGACAACTTCTCTGTAGTTATTACTGTCGGCAGAACAAATTTAATGTAACCTATAGCGTTTATCTTCGAGAAGCATTTTAAAATTTGAAGGAAAGAGATCCTTTAGTTAAACAAGTAGGTAGTTCCTGGAGGAAAACAAAAGTCGCAATGGTGAATGGGGTTCAGTTTTGATTCTGAACGCAAAGTTAATTCAAAACCAGGAAGTGAGGTCAGAGGGTAGGTTTTCGTTGGTTTGTCCTCAACTTACACATTTAAAAAAGCCCGTTTTCTGAACAAGTTCTATAGCGTTCATATCTAATACAAAATTAATCTTGTTTGATTTTGTTTCAATGCCTATTGGTGTAGAGACGCTCCAGGGTAAGCGTATCCGAATCAGCGATTCGTCAACAATTTTTTGGACTGTAATCGCATGGACCGGAATGGTATTCAGTATTGAGTGCAGGCAACCACGACAACCGTCCATAGAATCATAATAACGGATTTTAGGCTTCAATGTTTTATTGTATAATGTCGATATTATCACAAAATTCACAAACACGCTCAGTGTTCCCGTCTTTGTAACAAGTCAAAACTATAATAATAATACCCAAACACGATTGAGACAATTAAAAATAATTGATAGCGTTACACCAAAGCCGGATTTTTGCTAAACGTACTACTCGTTTATCTAGCTAGGCTCCCTCTTGGGTTAAAACGGCGTCGTTTTCAATTCGCGCATGATGTGATATTAAATGATTTATTTTTACGAACCTTAAAACTAACAATTACTGACTATTGTGATTACTAGAAAATGCCAATGATTTCATTACGAGTACATGGACGTGTTTCTAGCTTAATAATATAAAATGAACACGCAGATCTGATTGTTTCAAGATCTCATGAACGAAATGGTCAACAAACTGAAACTAATCAAGGTTGTTTGGTCTGACTAGAAACTTATATGGAGTGAGATGATTGATGGAATAATTACGGATCAGAAAAAATCTAATATTGGGATTTTAGTTTGAATTGGATAAACAAACCTAACCAATATTCTCCATTTGTTTCACCTTTTTTTTAGGTTGATTATCGCTGTAGCGTAGCATGCTTTGCATTCTCCGGGCTTGTAACCCTTGGGTTTTGCTGATTACAGTGTGCAACTAATCTCAGCTGGGTGAGTAGGGAGCTTCGCATTTACACCAGTTAAATCAGAGTATGTCGCTTGTTTACGGATTGCGTCATTCAGATCCATAAGTGAACCCCCCTATTTAGATCCATCAGAGTTAGGAATACTGTTGGAATTTCAACATGACGGATAATGCAAAAAAATACACAAATAGTTTCAGTTGTGAAACTAACAAAAAAGATCGAACTGGAAATTGGAAAGACGTATTTCACATGCCATTCCCATGATTGCCCTATTTGGCTTGCCAATGAACTTGCAATGATGCAATCCCAATCATGTTTACGCAGGATTTTATTATATTGAATGGACAATGCTTACAACTGTCCATTTTCTCAGGATAGAGAATGCTGATATTCTCTTATATTTAGAACAAAATTGGATGCCATGAAAATTCACAATAAGCAAACGTGCGATAATACAATCACGTATCCCGCAATATTCAGTATGAGTAAGTACCAATCTAAGTATTATATTCAAATCATGCGATTTAATTTTTACATAAAATATATTGGATTTGCGTTTCTATAAAAGAGCTATAACAAACAAAAACAAATTCAAATTATCAACAATTGCTTTGGTATAAATCTACGTATTTTACTTATATTCTTGTTTTTTGCAACCCAGTATACCATAGTTTGTTTGCAAAGAAAATTTTCTGGAAAATTGGATTTTAATGAGTTCATTCCAGCCAGTTCTCAAACCCAAGCTATTTATTAACTTGGCTAGTTCTCACAGTTGGTCGTGTTGGCGTAATACCTGACCTGTTATTGTTCCCACGCTCCTTTAATATATTTTACAATAATAACGCAGACTCAGCAAATGAATAAATGCAGGCATTATATCAATACTATTTACTGACGAATTTGAATTAAAAGTTATTTACTTCAATTCCGAGAGTCGTCATAAAACTACCCCATTATATTTGTCAAAATGGAATGTACACCGCAAATTTTTTGTGTTCAGAATCTTGTCATATTATTTCTTATCCTTCACGGACACGACACTATTTCTAGCTATGGTAGACGAAAGTGTGCTGCGTACAGACCTGCAAATACCATCCACACTCTTCTATCTTTTAGGGGGAATGAGTGCCAACAAAAAATTAAAGCTGCTCAGGAAAGTATATCGATTTCAATTCCTCCCAAAGCCGGTTTAAAACCCTCTACAGTGAAGGAAATTCGACTGCGAGGATATAATGCTTCTACCCACACAGTTCTTTCTAGGGACGGATATTATACAACAGTTTTCAGAATTTCAGGTAGTACAAAATCTCCACCAAAAAAAGGAAAACAGCCAGTTCTTCTTTTTCATGGGTGGGGAATGAGTGGAAAAGTTTGGATTATTCAACATGGAAATAGAAATTTAGGTAGATTATTTTAAAACAAAAAAAACAGTTCTAAATTCAGTTGAAATTTAAGTGCCCGTGTTTTAGCCTTTCTCTTAGCGAATTCCGGATACGAAGTTTGGCTAGCAAATGGAAGAGGCTCTAGTCAGTCATTGAAACATACTCATCTCAATGCAAACAAAGATCTTTCGTATTGGAATTTTAACTTTGAGGAAATGGCAACTAAAGACTTACCTCCTTTAGTTGATCTCATCCTGAAGGAAACTGAAACAGAGAAAATTTACTACGTGTGCCATTCTCTCGGTTGTGGTTTATATCTCGCTGGATTATCAGAGCTGCCAGATTTGAATGAAAAATTCAAAGCTGGTTTTCTATTAGCCCCAGCTGCATACTTAGGAAGTGGTTACGGACCAATCATTCAATTGGCACAAATGATAGTTGGAACCCCTTTAGAAAATAAACTGTCGAGTTTATTTAGGGGAAGGGTCAGTTATGATTTTGTTAAAACGTTTGGATTTCCATCCATGGAAGAAAGCTGTGCATATTCAGCCCTACATTGTGGACTCTGTGCGACTGCGATTTTTTCAATTTACGGAGCTGATCCAGTGCAGCTGAATTTTACAGACGTACCCAACCTAGTTGAGAAAACGCATGACAACACTGTTTTGGGACTGTTTTATCACCTTGGTCAAAATTTTTTGTCGTGTGGATTTCGCAAGTATGATTATGGCAGAAGAGTGAATTTGTTTAAGTATGGGAGCCCTCAACCTCCAACATATAATCTGAATAAAATGACTGTTCCTACCTACATCTTTTATGGAGAATCGGATAACCTTGTGACGCCGTTGGTAAAATCCTCAGATAACAATAATGATTATATTTATAGGTTGTGTGATTTTAATTTGATATACCCACAGGATGCAAAAAGAACGAGCGATGCCATTCCAGAAAAATACATGAAGGGTTTTTATCGTGTTAGATGGACACTGTTTAACCATATGGACTTTCTGAGTGCAGTAGATGCAGATAAATTGGTGTACAACAGAATTCTTGACACAATGAAAGAAATGGATGTAGGATAATGTAGAATTGGACAAATGTATAAATTGTGGCAATTTAATTTGACAAATTGATTTGAAATTGTGCTCTGTGACTTTTTGCTAAAATCTCCCATCGTATTCCGTTTTAATTTCAAATTCAGTGATAAGATTTTCTATAGTAAAATAATATTGCACTATATAGTAAATTAAATTGCATTAAAATATAAAGTAGATATCTGATGCGTTCTTTTTCTAAGCAAAGCTTGGAATGCATTCCAAGATGATGATGATGTTTCATCATTCGAATGATGAACCGTCATGACAAACTAGATCCTTTTATGCTATTAAATCAATAGATGTTTATGCTATCATAATGTTATCGGTTGTAAGGTATACTTACTTTCATCTGAGATTTATTTTAATAAGTGGGAAAAGATGACGTAAACCCAAACTCAAAGTTGAAATAACGGACGTGGGCTACGCGTACAAAAGGGCTTTTCGTGTATTTATGTATGAACAAATACCCAATGTTTATTTTACGTTGATCAAAAATATCGTGTTTGTTTTCGAACTACACTGTCACACTAAATTTTATTTTAAATAAAGTTGCTATTTACCATACAAAAACATTTGAGATGAATCCATTCAAATAAAATATCGAAACAGTGACTGTTGCCGTACCCTAAATACTCTTGTATTTCGATAAATCATTCCGTTATCCCTAAAGAACGTGAGTCAATGATATCATATCTCATGCATTTCTCATTTGTTTGCGTAACAGTGTTTCATGTTTGCAGCTGTCTCAAATTCGCGAACTCAGACCCAACGATGTAGCGCATTGCTACTTGTTGATGCAATAAATAAACAAACCCACGTTACGTAAATCAATGTAGCGAATTCTATGCATGACGATACACGATTGAGCTAGCACCCGTACGTTGAGATATGGCAAAAGTTATAAAAGTATTGTTACAAATAATTAGTCCGAAAATTACTGTGAAAAATATTATATTTTTTTTCAAAAACTATCCAAATAGGAGCAATGTACACTTCTTGGAAAATGTGAATGGAAATATCAATTTTGCACTGGCGTTCAACTGCCTTATTGAAACGACGACTTATGTTCACAACGACCAAGTAGTAACAACCGTATGAATAGCTACAACATTTAAAGGGAAGCTAACGCAGGATCAGAAGCATATATTGAAACTCAATGTTGCTAAGATAAATGTAAGAACTATTCCAATAGTACTGCGTTCTTTTTTTAATTTTTCTCGTTTTTCTTCGCGAAACGAAAAGATAACTGAATAGAAGAAATAAAACTGTTGAATTTTTGACAAAAACTCTCATAACCATTTGGTAAAAAATGGAGTTTAAATAATGTGAGTTCAAAAGAAAATGTTTGACTTCTACTTCATAATTTTAAACTATGCAAAGTTTCAAACAATGCAAAGAAAAGGTTCAGTGACGATTTCTTTTGTAATGTGGGCGTTAACCATGTTCGAATGTTCACACCTGGCGAAGACACATGACAATGAAATTAAAATGTACTGAAGTGGTAATAATTAAGTTTAGTTTTCAATAAGCGAAATAGTAGTATTTTTAGTATTAAAACTTATTTGTTTATTTCACAGAATTATTCTTAGTTGTAAGGTTTGGTAATTAAGACCCTTAAGAGTTTTAAAATCAACAATCATTCCAATCACGACAGGTACCGTATTGCTGACCCACCCATCTACAGCAGAACCCGGAACAACATGGAAGTGCAAGAGTGCCTCCTCCATTTTCATGGCACCCGGTTGAACCGTTTGGAGAACAGTTTGTCTGTCCAGCACCCTGTGGTGGTTTGACAGCACCCTAAAGTATCAAACGCATTTACATTAGTTTTGGTCAACCTAAAGTATAAATATTAATCGAATACAATATTTACTTACCACTTCTTTCGCGTGTGCAAAGCTGATGAAGAAAACGATCACCAATATAATGGAGACTAGGTAAATCTTAGCTGACATCTTTGTAATATTGATAATATTGGATTGAGGTTGGATTTGAGTATGATCGTGACTGAACACTTTGCTGGCACTGGTATGGGGGCTGTGCTTTCAATGAAAGGTGAAATTGATTTGATAAACCTTCTGAAAAACTCTGATCTATTTATACTTGTAAATTAATCTGTTTTTGTAGTATCATATGTTCGTGCTTCATGTCCGGGTTCACTACAAAACTGTTGGATGAAAACAGTTCTGCTGAAGTGCGTCATTTTTACGATGCTTTGTTTTCCAATGAAATACAACAACATGAGCATAACCTAATTGTTAAGATGACATGAGAAAGGAATCCTGAAACATTCTCTTCGTCAGCTACGCAATGATCCTCATAATTTGGTATCAATACAAACAAAATGGTATTATGTGGAACTGAACCACTTTTGTTTTTTCGCAGAATTGTTGTAGAGCCATTTAAATCCGGTATGAAATCTGGATGCCTAATGTAAACTATCAAGTTTCCATGAATTTTCGTTGCAAAAAGTTTCATTACAACCTTATCTGATATGTTTCTCATTTATTTATACAGTTACGATTTGTATTTATTTATTCAGCAAACTCTTTTAAACACGCCAAACCATGAATGACTTTTTCTTTGCTTTGCAAGAACAAATAAAATGAAAGATAATAACAACAACAATTCTTGAATGAATGGGTACACACGCGAGCACATTGGCGAGGTACAAAATATTTACAAACGCTGGTGATCTAAATCGTATTTGCTTGCATTGAAATGGTATATATTCATTCACGTTTTCTTTAATATAAATGTGCATAACTTATAATTTCTTATTATGTGCATGTTACGCGAATGTCGACGATTTCAATCATAAAAACTGCAAATAGATCAGTAAAAATGACCATTGTGACGAAAATATGAAATTAAAATACATATAACTCCAAGGTCTTGTTATCAAATTCTTTCTTTACTTCATGTGTACTACAATGGCTTTATCATTCAACGAGACAAATGATTCAATAAATTCGTGGATGATAGCTAGGAAATACATTTGTAAGAAATAAAAAACATTAATTTGATAAATTTAAACACGCATAGATATAGCAAGAAAATCAAAAGTATTGTAGGATGAGCTTTTGTACATATCGATTGCTTAAACCTTGATATAATCCGAAATCTTG
Source organism: Orchesella cincta (assembly GCA_001718145.1). NCBI lineage: Eukaryota > Metazoa > Arthropoda > Collembola > Entomobryomorpha > Orchesellidae > Orchesella > Orchesella cincta. The sequence continues at coordinate 12,912 of LJIJ01005012.1, forward strand.
ATCTGAAGTACTGAACGTTTTTACCCTACTTCTGGC
>LJIJ01005013.1:0-12946 GCA_001718145.1 Orchesella cincta
ATACAATTTTATGGTCATTTGCTCCAAAATACAAATTATTTCAAATACATTGGCTCCCCAATTCAACAAAATACTAAATACAAAATACAAAAATGTATTTAAATACGTATTTGAAATACACTGTATTTAAAATACATGTATTTTGCCCGTGCCTGCACAGTACTTTCCGATTTCCAATTCGCTCTATTTTCAAGCAACGGGAAAATCTAAAATCCTGATTTCCAACATTGATATATTGTAGAAGGAATTATTATTATACATGTAGTGTAAGTGCCTAAAACATTTAATTAAAGGAAGGTATAGATGTCGTAAATAAAATGAATTGTTTCCTTCAAGTGCCACCGTTATTATTCAGACTGATAAAATTATGGTTAGATTTTGGGAGTTAGACTTCCTTATTATTTCAGTTCTGTTTTGATTCAATCTATTTGAGTTATCACACGGATATCCAACCAACCACCAAACCTAAACCTTACCCATATGGCATGAAATACGCAAATTCACATATTATGTACAAACCTTTCTGGTTTGATTTTAAATAACATATTAATTATTCAGATTGACCGAAAATAGTTTTATAGAGAACCCGTCCGTTGACTCCGGATGTAACTTTAAATACGTTTTATTTCAAACAAAACCTTAAACAACAAAGTGCATTATAGCAGTTTTGTAGCAAATTTAATTAGCTACAAAACTGACTAGATGATAAAAAATAAAGATCATGTTTGACTTGGTGGCTGGCCGTTTTCTTCAGACGTCTCAAGAGGCCCTAACCGGAAGACTTTTCAACTTCAGATGAAGTTTTCTGCCAGCGATTAAAGAATTGACGAACGATCTTGAGCTCCCTCGGTAGGGTATGGAAGTGGCTAATGTACAGTGCCTAGAATTTCTCGATCGGACGTAGTTTGGGTGTGTTGGGAGGGTTCTCGTGTGACTCCACCAAAGACAATTTTTTTAAAATGTCAGCACGTACTTTTGATTATGAATTGATTCCAAATGCCGCCAGAAGACGACTTACTACATTAAATGGTGCCCCTGGATGTAAGGAATCAGAATCATGTTAAAACACGGTTCCAAATAATTTTTTTGGGGCCATGGTGCCCCAAAGTATGAAGGGCTTTGAATTGTTACCAAACTAGTGCATAACCTATAAAACTAGGATTTTCTTCGAAAAAAATGAGAGAAACATTTAATTTCTTTGTTGAAGATTCAAGTTTAGAGTCTGAAGGTTAAAACTGTCGTTGAAATGAAGTCGGGACAAGGTCTTGAGTACTTTAGAATTCATCGGTCATGATGGCAAGTTTTCTTGACAATTTTTTGCGAAGCAATAGTTCGCGTTCCTTTAACTGTTCCTACTACGAACTAGTTGGCTTATGTTCACTCATCTTTGTACTGCAAAGAATCCCCAATTTCTTAGCTTGAAGACCATGCAAAGCATTTTTAACTATATTGAATATCTTGGCCGTTGACCTGCTGAAAGTTAAGTGATGGCGCTGACACAGGCGGCTCATGGGCATGATCTACTTTGGCGTCAATATCTTAGGGAGGCGACCATTCTGGACCATAATTTTATGTCCACCAGATTCTACAGCGTTTTTTACCCATTTGTTGATTGTGTCCCAGTTCAAATACTCCACTGTGAAGAACAGCGATGCCTTCGTATTGTCACACAAAAACTCTTTAAAAAGTCTTCCGGTGCAAGCCTCTTGAGATGTTTGAAGGAAAAGATCAGCCACCGACTCAAAAATGCTTCTTATCTTTTTCTGTTTAGTGCGGTTTGTAGCTAGTTAAATTTACTACAAAACTGCTATAATGCACTTTGTTGTTAAAGGTTTTGTGTGAAATAAAACGTATTTAAAGTTACATCCGGAGTCAACGGACGGGTTCTCTAGTTAGAAATTACACTTTCATGTAATTTCGATAGGAAACATTAACCAAATATTACTATAAAAGGACACACAATTCTAGGCCGAAAATCTACTTCATTTCCTGTCAGGCCCCCAACCAAACACCAGCATTCCAGAAATTTTTAATAATGATATCTAGGCTTAGCTTAAAGATGTTGAATTTCCAACTTAACTTTGCTGGTTCCTTGCGGTGTTCGCCTATCCGCTGGGACCTTGTTTCTGGGAGAATGGTGCGAATTAAGGAATTTGAAAGAACTGGGTGTAAATTAACCGTTTTCAGGTTCTTTCTGGCTTTAACACTCATAGCAAATTTACTTTCCATTTGCGAATTGTTAATTTGTATTTCTACGAAGGACGTATGGTACGGGGTAACAAGGGCGGTTTTCGCTTCTGTATTTATGGCTAGCCTGTGCTACAATTTAACAATTTACTTTGCTCGCGACGAGTTTACTGCATTTGTAAATAGCTTACTTGATCTTCAAAGTTATAATACATTAGCGACATCTTCACGATTCGAGAAGCTGACGACAATGCTCGTCATTTTCGTCACCGCTGTTGTCCCATACTTCTTACTTTTGCCCCCGATAGTTACTCTCTTCCAACCGGAAGGGCATGTCCTCTTCACAAAATTTTTCTGTCGTGGAAAACCATGCCGATCCGTGCTGTTTAGGATCTCACTGTTTCTGATGGATCTTATCATGATGCTGCCGTTTTTGGTGACAATATGGCCGTGTCTTACTCTCTTGATCTCCTCACTGGTTTCAATCAATGAACATTTAAAAAATTTAAAAAAGATGAGCCGTAAACTTTCTCAGTCATCAGGTGAACTGGAAAATATCACAGCATCCTACAGAACTCTTCAACTTTGTGTGAATCTTCATAACAAAGTATATCAATTATTCTTTTGGCCTTCGGTACACATTTGTGGGCGCTGTATGTAATATCCTGTTCATTTTGTGTGATTGCTTTTCACGAGGCGATTCCTCCAGTGGCGGTTTTCTTATGGTAATTATAATTTTTGTCGCAATTGGATTTATTATTGCGGTTTTGGATGTTGGAAGTCGTCCTTTACTATGCTCCAGGGCGATAATTCACTCCTGGAGGCAACGGAAAGGTGTAGAACGCGCATGAGCAAGTGTATGGCTAAATTTGCAAGGAGTTGTAGACCCGTTTGTTTTTACTCAGGCTCTTTTCATGTGGTAGACAGGACGAGGGCACCGAATTTTATCAGATTTTGCTTACAGAGAACATTCTTCCTTGTTTTCAAGGCAAAGTGTTCTTGAGTAGAAAATAGGATATCACATAAATTAGTGCTAGATTATGAAGGTATTTTACTTTGAAAAGGCTAAACACAGGACTTACATATTAATCTGTTAGTAATAATGTAAATTTTTTCTATTATCATCAACTATAACAAATATTGTTTATGCATCACAATTCATTAGTTTCTTGGCATAAGTAAAAGTTTTCTATGAAAATTATGTATATAACGAAATACCATTATCAAATTTATAATTTCAAAACTCCATGCATGTACTCCACAGTTTGTGTTTTCAACAATTCAAACTGGTGCTTTCAAACTATCTTCATTCTGATAAAAATAGAAAAAGGGCTAGTTCGCAGATACACCGTACAAAATTGTGGGATTTTGGTTGTTCTTTCATAAATATGGCAATATTCTGATTATAACACTGAAAACCCGGTTTAAAGATAAAATTTTTCACCTAAAAAAGGCTGTGCTAAAATGTTGAAAAGTTTGTTATTAAATAAAGTCGGTTCAGCAATTTTAATGTAGGTTTGTCAAAAGTTCTCTTCAGTGAGAAGTGCAATTAAAAGTACAATATTTTATATAATGAGTATTATTACGTAATGTTTTTAAATTGTGAATGAAAACATTATGATAACTGTAATGTTGGATAATCTTCCAAGAATTCTACTATCTAATTAATTCATATAATAGGCTATTACTATTATCAATGTAATTTTTGCCATTCATGGTCAAAAAATGAAAACGCAATCAGAAAATGCTCAGCTAGAACATGTAACATTTTATTTTTGATTACTTTAGCCAATAACCAACACAGTAGTCGAAATAGATACCGTACCAGCATAAGGTAGGTGTTACAATTGCTTTTTGAAATGGGGGCATCGGAGATTCTAAAAGCTCTAATTAAGTTTTTAATTCGAAAACATAAGCCATTGGAACCCGCACACGTCTCAGCACTCCACCAACAATATGGTGATGGAAATAATCGAGGTAAAACAATGTAGGTTTATCGTTACAAATATGTGAGCTCTCAAACACACAAGGATTTGCACGAGTTTGTCAATAGGTCTATGATGGTACTTAAACCAAAGCCTACCACTCATGAGAATTACAACAGGACAGCCATTTTTCACGCACTCTGACGATGAGTGTGCAAATATTTGGCAAAAGCTTTGCAGCTTTGCTACTCTTAAAAATTTGAATTTCCCCATGGTTAAATCCCATAAGGAAGTTGGGTTTCCGTAATAATATGTAATTTTGGAATTCCAAATGCATGTCGGTGACCACCCCATATTCTAGGTATGGTCATTTCTCATATAAAAGAATGTTCTCTATGAGTATCAGCCTCTGACCATATTTTCGTAAGTGCATGTCCTTTTTCATGCATAGGATATACTGGAAACTAATTGTATCACAGTAGAACCTTATTAGAAATGCTATTTCGTTGCTAAGAACTAATTTGGAATGACAGTGACTGACATGACACATAAAAGGATATACGGAATGGTAACATGCCGCATTAAGGGCTGTGCTAAAAAGAAAAACGTTGTGGTTTTTGTGACACGGACATATGGTAATACGACTAATACGAGAATATTCATTTACTTGGAGAAAGTGGTTGCACTGTTAATTTAGGTGGTAGCAAAACCACCAAGTTTTGTGTCGAACAAGTATTAGTGGCTGCTCGTGATGCTTGAAAGAGATAGTTTTTTTATCTTCTACTACCAGCCCCTTTAACACCAAATCTAAATCACACAAACTCCTTGTTAACTTTTATTAGCGCTATGAAAAACCGTTGGTTTTCTTTTTTTTAATTTGAATCCGGCTGGATGTATTGCGTACGTTGACACGTACGGTTTTCTGTTCAAAGTCTATTTAGTTGGTTAATGTTTCTTTGGTGTGTTGAAGAAATGTACTCGTTATGTATGGGCAAACGTCAAATTCTCATTTGCAACATATCATGGTGAATGTTTCACCAAGAAACTTATATATTGTATTTGCATTATTTATATTCGTCTTGGCAAATTAATTTGGGTACGTTCAAAGTTCAAACTTACACCATAAAAACGCTAGAACAAAAAACTGCTACTTTAATTCATTATTTGTAGCACACTTTTTCCCAAGGTTAAAGGAGAAAGCTCACTCTTCGTGATAACATCAGTGACACAGAAAAAGAAAACGCCATGAATGGCGATATTTGAGTTAATAATCAATATCAAATATATTATGCATGACATGATGTTCCAGAGGAATCAGTGACGTGTGCAACAACGAGTGGGCGCCCCGAAATATTGTGAATGTATTGTGTAAAAAATTTGAATTTCGACTTGTGTACACATAAATGTTTCTAAGATTTATACTGCCGGTGTTAGGATAGCACTACCTACATAAGTAAAATGTCACATACATAATATATAAATACAAAAGAACACATTAGTATGTATATATTTTCATGTCTTCACAAGTTTTATCTTACTTTCTTTATCGATTTTTTACTTTTACTGTTCCTGTTACACCTTCTTAACAGCGCGTTACACACTTAAAAATATAGTTACTCCGGATTGTGTAAAAATATTACTCCATACGAAGCTCGCATTGCTTTCCCCCTATTTAGAGTACCCATCTCATTCTGGTTCATGAAGTAACTCGTTTTACCCCGCATGGAGTTTATCCTAGGCACGGCAATTACTCTGGTTGGAGTATATTTTTACTCTGTACACAGTACAGTCGGCTTCCTCAACTGATCTACAGCTTACTCAATATGAGGTAATTCGAATCACGTGTTGACAGTAGTAATAAAAGGCGCGACGATAGACTTTTTTTATTTGTTTCAATTATGTATGCTTTATTTGTTGTTTACATATCGAACGTCTACTAAGCATACATTATATTTTAAACTCTATCCATTTAAATTTATATATAGAGAAGTCAGATTATTACTAAACTCGAACAAAAGTGCACTAAAGCTGTCTTTAATAATTATATTCTAACAATCTTAACTAACATATCTGCAACTCACAGGCAATTTGGCCCACACACCATGCTGAATGAATAGCCAATGGTCAAATGATTCAATTGGCAATGGAAGGTACAGAACGTGAAGCATTTGAAAAATGTATCAAGCAGTACATGGAATAGCCACTTTGTGAATTATCACGAAAAACTCGACGAATTCCAAAATTCCTGATGATCCCAACGCCAAAATGAACGGTGCAACTCTCTTGTTTTCCTAGAATCTCAGCCATGTGTGTGTTTCTCTAAAAATAGAATGAATCCATAATTATATTTCTATTGTAAACAAGGTTTCCAATGATGACATCGTTGAAACAAATAATAGTTTGCTAACTCACCGACTTAAAGCAAATCATGCTGCGCAGTGAATCCAAGTCTGAAGCCTTCACGGTTGATTGTCGTTTCGAGAACCTGAGGGTTGTTTTGGACGCTTGTTTGACAGATGAGAGTCACTTCGTCCTCATTGTCACTTCGAAAGAAGACGCTACCTTTCGACCACATGAAGGCAAGACGTACGGCAGCAAGCAGTAGGCTAATAGGCAAATATCAGCTGAAAAATTAAATTAGTTATCGAAAATCAGTTAACATTTTCATTTTTATGATCTCGTTAAACGCATGAAAATATTTGCTCACGTTCAGTCAAGTCGTATCTGTGTTAGCAACATCCAGTTTCTTTTTTATAGCAAACTCCACTTTCCTCTGCATAATCAAGAAGCTTCCTTGCAACTTTGGGCCAACGTTCATAAAGTATAAGCGAAACGGATGGATGGCGAACATTGAAGTCTTGAATAATCTGTATGAAAATAAATTGAATTTATGAAGCCTTTTCATATGGAATTGAGAATTTATACTAGGTGAATTTGTAGGTGATTTCGTACCATATTCTCAGTGTCAAAAACAAGCGGGGCATATGTTGGATCGCCTTCTGAAGCCCAGCGAATTTCTCACGGTTATAGACACGAAGAAGACTTCGCCGCATGAACACAGTTGATTTCATCATCGTTGGAATGTCGCCTCCATAGTTGTGCTTCCAGTTTAGAATCATCTGGACTAGGATTGTCTGTAATAAATGAAATCAAATGGTTTAAAAACTATTCACATAGAACGAAAATTGTTTATGTGTATGATTCGGTTGTACCATTCTCATCTGCTGATTCCCAATCAAGCTGCGGCATCTCAACTGGAGAAAAGGCATCTTTGGATCTAGTTTTAGCTATTCGTTTCCTCTGGTTCTTCAGTCGATCCTCCAAAAAGCCTGTGGCACCAAGCCCTTGATCGTGTGGTAAAACCACATTTGCCACCCACGCTCTTGCCTTTTGCGGGTCACCGAGGTTTGGATACTTCAAAACTAAGTGCCTTGCCAGCTGCTCTAATGCATTTTTACTAGGACTGCAATCAAAACCAAATTGTAACAAAACCATGGCTCATTAAAGTTGGATATTGAAACGGGAAAAAGCATCTTACTTACTTCGTCCCAGCTTTTTCCATAACAGCATCAATTAGAACTGCTGCTACTGCCTGTCTATCAGATCTCAAAATAAAACGGTTTACATCAACTTTTTTGTGATCACATCATTTGTACTTGGATTAGCTGTCAAAGTCTCCGTGATGTCCTAAAACAACAGCTACATTAAACCCAAATTTTAAAGCAAGTTAAATAGTAAATAGGCATGAAAAATTACTTACAAATCGTAAATGCTTTTCCCAACAATATTATCTGAGAATGGTGGTGTTGACAAGTGACGGCTTTCGATTACCTGCAAATGTAATTATTAATTAAAGTGTCACAATCAACTTTTTATTTCAATATATTCATTAGCTTTATAATTTGAAATGTACCCTTTCATGACAGTCCGTGTTAATAACTGCAGGCGGTGTGATGAGATGGTATTCTTCAGGAGTAGCTTTAGCTTTTGGAGTTTGCTTCGGTACTGCAATTGAACAAGGAATTGATGAGCAGTTCGCCTGAGCTGGTGGAGGCGGTGAAAGATGTTTAGGAAGAGAAGGCTCCGGTGAGTTACAGACAAGTGTTGGAATGGTATTAAATGTTCCAATCTGAAATAAGGAGCAATTAATTTAGTTTCAACACAAATTAAATTAGCTTTTTAGAAAACTAAATGCTTACCGGAAACGGAGCTGGAGCCTCAGGAACGGGATTAAGTCTGGAATTTCGAAACTTTTGTAAACCCCAGGAAAAAAATGAGATCCCCCTATCGTTCATTTCGTTTTCACTTATCAGAGATCCTTCGAATATTGATATTTCTCCGGACGACTGCGTTTTCTATACCAGATTGATGGAGGACGGACTTACAGTTAAACTAAATCTAAGTATTGTAAAATTATTGTTTCAACTAACCACTACCCATTTACATTTAAAGCATACATAAACCGATCCTGTCTTCAATTTCGAGAGTTCACTCCATATCATTGCCCGATGTCCTACGGCTGGAACAACTTCTGCCAAATCTTCTTTTCCGATAGACTCCAGGCTCACATCATTGATCTGATTTTCTGAAAGTAAACAAAAATGACACAAAATCGGTTGACACTAACCCAGCAAAGTTCATAACTTCCCCAAACAAATAGACACGCTTTACTTTTACTGCGTACCTTTAAAAGTATCGATGTACAGCTGAAGTCCCAGGTTTTCAAGTATCCGATTCACTTCCGATCTCTCCATCGTTCAATTGTTGTACTTATCACAATTAATTAACTAAACACTTGATACTTAACGTTTATAAACAGCAAGAGTATGGATGAAAGAACAAATTTTATGTTCCTTTTTTTGTTTCAGCATGTGGTTTTATGTATAAATTTATCCAAACGCCAGCCGATCCCACCGATGGTTCATGCATTGCCGCCGTCCAGTTTACCCGATTTGAAGCATTGCTTGACTCTACCTACTTCGTTTTACTTTGAATGGAGTTGGACATACTGTATATGTAGTAATACTATTTACTTTTTCAGTCCTCCATGCAGTTTTACACAAAACAAAGTATAAATATGGTGTGCTCCTCAGAGAGTATGGAAATATCATGCATATAGGGTAAAGTTTACTCCGGTTGGGGTGCTTTGCGAATTTACTTCGTTACATTTCATCTTGGATTTCTTAGTGTGTATACCCTCATTCAGAGAATTTGTCATTAGTGTTTGAAATCTATTTGCGGTTTCAAATTATATCCTTTTGTTATTAAGCAAATATCAACGATTGCATAACATCTTGAAAGAATCAAGAAATTTGATATTTTTTCTTTGTCGCAACAGATAAATTTCTCTTTTTGATTAACATTATGAGAATCCTTTTGACTCAAGGTCAAGAATCCCGCTCTCAGACTCGGCTCAGTTTAGGTGAGTGTTACTTTTTTTTAGATTAAAATTCTCTTTTTGATGTATTTGATTAATTCGTTGAGATTAAGCCAGATTTTTTTCACAGACGTGCAGTCAAAGCCACCTTCGTTTTGTTTCCTTTACTCGGAATCAACAACCTACTTTTCCTTTACAACCGGGAGGAGAGTATAATAAATACTTTGTTATTTTCAATGCCATCTTTGGATCTACACAGGTTAGATTTTTTATTTAAAAATTGATCAATTCCTTTGAACTTTCACCTAGTTTTATATACTGAAAACCCTTAAATTCTCAGGGTATCTCGTTTCCATTCTCTACTGTTTTGTTCACAAGACGTGAGAAAATGCAATTCGTCGACGGTTCCACCGCTACACAGTTCGAAGAGGGGCGAATAACATGCGAATAAATTACTCGCGGGGGAGCTCAGTTGTACGTCAAACCATTTCTCCCTCAAGGAGTCATCACTTGATTAGGAGAGAACCATCAAAATATTTTAAGTATGGTAGAAGGATGTATGGAACGACGTCCACTCCAGAGTTGGCAGTGTTGCACCAAATATTGTGTTGCACCAACACTTCTTCTCCACCGTTCCCAATGGGAATTGGCAAAGGCGTAGTGACTCTTGTAGTCCATTCCTTCATTCAAATTCAGCTTTGCTTGGCATAACCAAAAAAGAAGCGGTCGCCGTGTAATTAAGCCAGAAGCAGTTTGAAATTGGCCTGAAAAAAAAAGGAAATAATATTTACAACTAAAATAACGCGATTATTTGTTTTTTTAAATGCACTAAACGTTAATATGATAACCTCGGAAAGTGATAGTTTTTGCACTGTGTTTGACGCAATCCGGTTGGTACTCAGCAGATGTTGGATTACGCGAAGTGAAAGAGGCATATCAAAATTGGATTCAAATTTTTCGCATATGAATACTTGAGAGAGAAGTCACGTTTTCCATTACCTCAGTCAAATGCAATGTAAGTTGTTTTCATATATGATGCACGAAGTATAGAAGGAAAAAAAGAGTAGACAGTTTCGTCTGAAATTTAATTGCCTAGAGTAATTCAAAATTATAAGAAATACAACATGCACAAATGTAATAATAATATGTTCTCGAATAATATATTGCAAAACAAATATCTGGATGAAAAAATATAGATTAAAATAACGAAATAAAATAAAGAATACCAGCAGTTGAAGAACCGTATAACCTTTGCAGATAATACGCAAATACAACGTCTTTCTAAGGCGTGTGATTATTTTACATCTTACATGTAGTGAATCTTTTTTTATAAAATAACTTTAATGTAATGAGTTATTTTAACACCTACCTGTGGATTAATGAAACCAATGGGAAAATGAAGAGAGTGATACATGACGTGCAAAATATACAAAAATTAATTAGTTAGGGCTTTTAGTAAGAGCAAACAAACTCAAAAATAAGTGGCTACGTAAATATTTACATAGACTTGCCCTACGGTTATGCTGGGCAACGTGAGAAAATGGCATACAGTTTGCTGATGCACATATGCACATGATGACCTACTCCTGTTTGTTTTCAATTATAAGCTGGCTACCATAAAGAAACTTAATCAAGCGTAATGAAAAGCATGTGGAATTGTTTACATGTTCCTTCTTAGGTAGTAAGTTAGTTTAGGTTATGGAGCCTAATTTCAGGAATTTTAATTGTATGTAACTGTTCATTTCTCTCTAACATGGATTTGTTTTTTTATTACTTAAATTGTCTAGACACAAACTGGATACATAAATATGATATTTTTGGATGCCAACATTTCGTTCATCAAGAATCATATGCTCTATAGCCTAAAGCATATGCAGGCTATACAAGCAAGTTGTTTTGAGGGCCATTTCGGAGAAATGACGAACATGTGGAATGCAAGCATTTTTTGAGTTTTTGGTGGGGACAAATTATATTGATGCTCGTAAAATAAATCCTCACTGAAAAAGGAAAACTTGCAAGTAAAGAAAGCTAAACTAATGCATTGATCCAGCTTTCGTTTTTATTGAAAAGCATAACCTGATGGAAGAGTAGAAGAATGGTAGCAGATGATAACTTTTATGTAATTAGGTAACACAAATACTTTTCCAGTAAGATAACAAAAGTAGTATTTGCGAAGAAAAGAAGAAGAGGAATAGGGTAGTTCAAATGCTACACTGTTTTCTAGTTTTAAAACAAAATTGAAATTGTATATGCTAACAATGTCTGTTGAAACGTTCTGTATCTGGGTTTGAAAGTATATTGTTAGTTGATATATGAAATTGGATTCTTTTATCATTGGCTCTTTATATGTTAATATGACTTGTATGACTTAGTATTATTATTTTTCTTTTTGGGAACAGTAGAATATCCTACACTGTAGTGAACTGTTACCACTTTAAAATTGTACATGATGATTATGGCACACGATTGAATTAAATTAAATTGAATTAAATGCGGGTGATGGTTAGGCAAGATGCTACAAAATCATCAAATTTTTTATCAAAATAGAGTATTATCATTTTAAAACCCGAGTTTGGATTGCTAAAAAATCCAATTCAATAACAACTGAACAGATCTTCTCCTTCCTACCTTCGAATCCTCAACATGATACTAATATTTTCCATCGTTGTCCAATATACAATATTCATTATTCTTCTAAAATAATGATGTTAGCCGGTCATACTTTTCAGGTGCACTTTTTGCCCTGACTAAAAGCAATTGAATTGTGAAACGTTGTCCAGTCAAAAACTAAAGCGACTTATTTGAAACTAAAATCATGGCATGAATAGGCTATATAATATGAAGCAAAAATTATAAATATTTTGCTTAAGTATGACGTTAGAAAGACTTTACAATAAGTGTGATCTAATATTTTAAAAGGCTTTTTTGCTTGAGTTAAATATGGTTCAGTGTGTTAAATGGTGGCTAACAATAAATTAATTAATCCTTACAAAAAGCATTGAGATTTTTGCCAGTGTCAGTCACTTCTCATTTCTGAAAGCCCTTTTGGATGTATTTAACCAGGCTAACAACATGTAATTGACATTTGCTTCAGCACTTCATAAAGAGCAAGTATTATGAGCGATCATCCATCATAATGCAATCAGTGAATACCTCTTTCCCCTTTTATGGCGTGTGTGACATCTTTCAAAGCTCACTCGACGCCTGAAAGTCACAGATTCTAATAGCTCCTTGGTTTTTCGCTCGTATTAAGTTTGACCAAATTCTTTGTAAAAGAAGAAACTCACACAACACAAACACAAACAACAACTGTGTGTGGTTCTTTTATCTTTTTCACCACAACAATCCTTGGTGTTTGTGATGATGAACCCACTGACATTCTAAAAAAAACAAAATGCCGCAACCAAAAAAAAGCCGAAATAGATTTTATCATGTGTGTTCTTTCTATCTTTGATTC
>LJIJ01005014.1:0-12944 GCA_001718145.1 Orchesella cincta
GAGGCAACCCTCTACGGTTGCAGGGGTCTAGGCGATTTGCCTTGGGACTTTGCCCTTTGGGTCTTTTGCCCTTTTTCCACTTTGCCCTTGCAGAATTTTGCCCTTTGAGAATTCTGCCCATGCTGAATTTTGCCCTTTTGAAAGTTTGCCCTTATGGAAGTTCGCCCTTTAGCATTTTGCCCTTGCGTAATTTTGCCCTTTGAGAAGATTGCCCTTATAAAAATTTTACGCTTGTACTATTATCATTTTCACCATATATTGGTTCTTCTCGTTTTCAAGAATGTACGATTATAGTAAACGGAGTCAGTAATAAGAAGCTGAGTATTTAAGTAGAAATAATTCTTTTTGTTGTTGTTTGTTTTACTTAAAATTGATGATTAAAATGCGATTTGCCTACATAAATTTAGATACCGTTGTATAGAACATATAGTAAGCTAACCGACAAATTCTTGCTTTCCTTTTATATGTATAAATTATTTAAACATAGATTTTTGGGATTAGGGAAATCAATTTCACATTTTTAGTTCTCACCATAATTTTAAGGAGATTCTATAGATCAGGAGTGACAGACAAGTAGTCATTCATATTCATAGCAATCTTTAATTTGGTTATTAAAACTTAGCAAATTTTTCAGATTTTTCACTTTCATTAACCATTCCTTTACTATTAACTTCTTCCGGTCGATTAGTATAAAAGACTAAATGAATGTCTTTTTTTCTAAAAACTCCTTTAAAATCTACTTTCAAGCATGAGTACAATTTTAAAGTCAATTGATTAGGAAACCTAGGAGATGCGAGCGTCCTTCAAGTATCGGAATCTCCTCTATTGAACTGTGTAAATGTCTTGGCTTACCCCCAACCGTTAACCCTGACTAAGGCTTATTCAATGTAGTATTTTTTATCCGAATTATGAGGTTCAACTGAATTCATATATCCGGAAGGTGTGTGAAGGAAGTGTGAAATATTAAAAAGGGCAGTCTTCTCAAAGGGCAAAGTGTAAAGGGCAAAATTACGCAAGGGCAAAATGCTAAAGGGCGAACTTCCATAAGGGCAAACTTTCAAAAGGGCAAAATTCAGCATGGGCAGAATTCTGCAAGGGCAAAATTCTGCAAGGGCAAAGTGAAAAAGGGCAAAATGACCCAAAAAGGGCAAAGTTCCCCAAGGGCAAATCGCCGGTTACCGTGACAGTTAACCTACGACGATAGTTTTTTCCGTGTTGATTTTGATGGTATCTTTGCACATTGCTTTTGACCTCATTTACATCATCCATAGTTGAAAAGTTGAGACAAAGGAAGTTCAGTATCAACCGCATTTTCAACCAACTGGTACAACAATTTGCAGCAGAATACGTGAGGAAGATGCATCAAACATTTCACCACAGCCTTTTTCTTGACGCAAAGACTGCTCCAGTTACACAACTCCACCAAAACCTTATATTGGAATTGATGAATGAAAATGAAAAGCAGTCTGATCAAAGAAGCTTAAACGTTGTCACCTACAGGAATCAATTAGAGTAGAAATAGATAAATCGTTTAAGCCAATCATCATTGAGCAAACATTTCGAAGAGTGGCAACAGTGCGACTGGAAACTTTCAGAGGAAACCAAGAACAAATCATTGAACTTTAGTCGACGAAGAATTTCAGCAGCGGTTGTAAACTATAAAGGAAGCGATCCTCCTGAAGTTTAGTTCTGAATTTCATGAACAAGTTGTTGGGTTAAGCGCTATCAAACGGCGTACCGTTTTAAATTGTGACACCTTTTCCAGATTGTTCAATGAACTACAGACAGTTTTATGGGGCAAGACACAAAAAGAGTTAAAGACCATGTTGTAATCGGAATTGACTTTGGTGAAACTTTCATTCGATCCTTTCTCCTATACGAATGGAAACCTTTAAAAATGTGACAATTATATACTTACGTTGGCCTAGAGTATGAGGGCTACTCAGGATCAGTTCTAAATATTCTGTGATTCCACAGGCCAAAACCGCGTGTGCACTATATTTCGATTAGAAGGAGAAATACGCGCTTGGAATTCCTTCAACGCAAGCAGTAATAAACTGTTCTGGACTTTTAACGTTCAAAATGGAACTACCGACGGACCTACTGTTTCTTCCCCCAACTACAGGAATTCAACCATTCTGTTGAATTCAGTGGTAGCAAATACTCAATGGGTTAAAGAGGTTTAATGTTAGTCGTTGCGTGATTACGATACGTATGATTTTACGGAGGACCAAAAGAGATCTTATTTTGGGTGCTGGCTACCACGCAGTTTTTGAGAAGATTACACTTTTAGATGAGGATATTGCCGGCAGCGTTTACTTGGAATATGTTCAACGGGACCTTGGATTGCTTCAAAATAATTATGTTCCTCGAATTTAATCAATTGAGTTGGAAAATCTACATTTTAGAAGGGTATCAATCAAATATTCACCAGAATAGTGTCAGAGGCATACAGTAAAACTCAGGATCTTGTTCAAATCTGCATCAAAGATTTTTGCCAGCAAGTTGGTTGTGACAAGGAAGCATTTAAGTATGATGGATCTTTCAAAAGCTAGATTCCGTTATACGGCCCTTCATGAAGAGTGTGACACTGCGATTTTTAGGCTTACGAAATAGAAGGCGGAGCGCTACCATATGTTAGGAATGGCAGCAAAATATAATTTATCAAAACACAACTGAAGAAGCAATTAAAAATCAGGTTGAGAATTTTATTCATTTTACTGACTCCGTTCTCAGGCACACAGCAATCGGTTAAACTTACCAAAGAAAGATTGATGATGGTTGTCTTAGGTGGGGTGTACGGGAGTCTTCTTGTGGTTAAAGAAACTATTATGGGGTATTTTAATGGAAGGAACCTAACTATTTAATGATTTACGGTTCGATTACTTGCATATGGGGCTTGCAGGTTATAAGGTATTACAACTGGCTGCAGCAGCCGATCAAGCAAGGGGCGTAAATGGAACCGTTTTCTAATGCTTCACAAGTAAATTTGCAATCCTTGCTAGCAGTTGAGCAGTAACATTTGGTATAATTACTCGACGTATATTCATGAGAGGAGTAGAATTCTAAAAAATGTAAACCTGCACTTATAAAGAGCACAGGATTGCAATTTACTTGGTGACGCAGTAGAGAACGGTTCCATTTACGCCACCTTGCTTGATCGCTGCTGCAGCCAGTTGTAAAACTTAACTGCCAGTCCCCATTACTGCAATCGTATCAACCGCGTAAAAATCATTACATTTAGTTAGGTTCCTTCATTAAAATACCCACTAATAGTTTCACTAACCACACGTAAATTTCCGTACATCCCACCTAAGATAACCTCATCAATCTTTTCTTTGGTAAGCTTAACATGTCGTTGCCTGAGAACGGAATCAATAAAATGAATAAAATTCTCAACCTGATTTTTAATTGCTTCTTCAGTTGTGTTTTGATAAATATATTTGGATTTATTTATTTGGATATATTTCTCGAACAAATGGAAGCGTTCCACCGTTCTATTTTCTGTAAGCTGAGAAATCGCAATGTCACACTCTTCATAAAGTTTCCTATAACGATTTCTAGCTTTGAAAGATCCATCATACTTAAATGCTTCCTTGTCACACCCAACTTGCTGGCAAAAATCTTTGATGCAGATTTGAACAAGATCCTGAGTTTTACTGTATGCCTCTGACACTATTCTGGTGAAATTTGATTGATACCCTTCTAAAATGTAGATTTTCCAACTCAATTGATTAAATTCGAGGAACATAATATATTTTGAAGCAATCCAAGGTCCGTGAACATATTCCAAAGTAAACGCTGCGGCAATATCCTCATCTAAAAGTGTAATCTCTTCAAAACCTGCTGTAGTACCAGCACCCAAAATAAGATTCTTTTGGTCCTCCGTAAAATCATACGGTATCGTAATCACGCAACGACCCACACCATTCACCTCTTTAACCATTTGGAGTAATTTTGCTACCACTAATTCAACAGAATGTTGAATTCCTGTAGTTGGGGAAGAAACAGTAGGTCCGTCGGTAGTTCCATTTTGAACGTTAAAAGTCCAGAACAGTTTATTACTGCTTGCGTTGAAGGAATTCCAAGCGCGTATTATCTCCTTCAAATCGTAAAATATAGGTAACGCGGTTTTGGCCTGTGGAATCACAGAATATTTTAAGACTGATCCTGAGTAGCCCTCATACTTCTCAAGGCCAACGTAAGTATCATAATTGTCACATTTTTTAAGGTTTCCATTCGTATAGAGAAAGGATCGAATGAAAGTTTCACCAAAGTCAATTCCGATTACAACATGGTCTTTAACTTTTTTGTTGTACTTTGCCCATAAAACTGTCTGTAGTTCATTGAACACATCTGGAGACGGTGGCACAATTTTAACGGCTACGCCGTTTGATAGCGTTAACCCAACAACTTGTTCATGAAATTCAGAACTAACTTCAGGAGGATCGCTTCCTTTATAGTTTACAACCGCTGCTTGAAATTCTTCGTCATAAAGTTCAATGATTTGTTTCTTGGTTTCCTCTGAAAGTTTCCAGTCCTCACTTGCCACTCTTCGAAATGTTTGCTCATGACTGATGGCTGCAAACGATTTATCTATTTTCTCACTTAATTGATTCCTGTAGGTGACAACTGTTTTAGCTTCTTTTTGATCAGACTGCTTTTCATTTTCATCATAAATCTCCAATATAAGGTTTTTGGTGGAGTTGTGTAACTGGAGCAGGGTCTTTGCGTCAAGAAAAAGGCTGTGTGAAATGTTTTGATGCATCTTCTCTACGTATTCTTGCTGCAAATTGTTGACCAGTTGGTTGAAATGCACAGTTGATACTTGAACTTCCACTTGTCTCAACTTTTCACTATGGATGATGTAAATTGAGGTCAAAAGCAATGTTGCAAAGATACCAGTCAAAATCAACACGGAAATAACTATCGTTCGTAGGGTTAAGGGTTAGATGGGGTTTGGCGAGTAATTTTCCGTCTAACGCACGTAGTTGAGATGGAACTATTAACGTTCAAGCGTTCCACAGATATTGTTTGACAAAACGAAAATACATGAGATCTGGAAAAGAAAAAACGTTTTCCTTTATCTCTTCGTACCACAGATATGTTGCGTGATATACATTTCCTTCCTTGAAAGCCATTCGTCATGCGTACATTCGTACGCATTCGTACAATCGTACGCATTCGTACATTTTGTTGCTACTTATAGCTTTACTGCATAATATTATTGTGATGTTTCACAAGCATATATTAGTTTTTTTTGTGGATATACTTTCTTCAAGTAATTAACCACTATGCTTGAGCAAAGATGATGAAAGCTGATACAAAGTCGCAATGCACATGGATGATCTGAATGAAAATCACTGGTCACAAGATCTTGGTTGTGATATGGATTGTGTTTCATATTATATGTAGGTTTTCATACGAATCTTATTTTTACACTGTATTATACAATATTACAATTTTTATGTATGAAAGAGACCCAATAGTTTTCAATGCTTGCAAATCGTATTTGCTCGCATTGATTTGTGAATGAGGTGAAACCGAGTCACATTGGA
Organism: Orchesella cincta; assembly: GCA_001718145.1. NCBI lineage: Eukaryota > Metazoa > Arthropoda > Collembola > Entomobryomorpha > Orchesellidae > Orchesella > Orchesella cincta. Next base: position 5,559 of record LJIJ01005014.1, read on the forward strand.
GTATCCACGTAAGACAGAGTGAGCTCCAGTATAGCTCTGGGTGAGACAACCAAAGATCTGCTTAAGCTTAGCAAAATAGTACCATTCAATGGGTAGATTAAATTTCTCGATGCTGGTTTGCGTCTCGAAAATATAGCCAAACAAAACGTTTCAATGACGTACACTGCACAATTTACGAGTTATTGAAACCAAGACGGTTTCTTACTCATACATACATATATACAACAGTTAGGTTTGAGTTTAGAAGCGTAATATCAAATTGCCAAGTCTTCATCCTGCGCACTTCCAACATAACTTACAAGAAGTAAATTCAGCGAACTGATAAGACGTGTATAGCATGCGCCTTTGTAGTTCTGTACATTAGTTCCTAGTTACAAAGATAACCGGGACTTGACCTTTAAAAAGTGAAATCACTGCGTAATTGCAATGCACCTAGATCTTCGTGTATTTTCTTTCGATTGCTGAAATTGTCTAAATTCATGAAATGAAACAGTTCCAGAGAAGAAGTGGGAGTAGATGTAAGAATGACTTACGGAATGCATACCAACTTAATGAGCATTATGCGATGCGTCACGGCTCGCCTAATTATAACATACTCACAAAATGTTGCCCTTGATTTTAAATAGCAATGTTTGCAAAAATTGAGTGGATACTTTGTAGTACGTTTTACTTACGTTAACTTAATAAGTTTGCCCTGTCTTAATTTACAACTTATTTAAGATTTTTATCGGTGTATCTCACGGAAAAACCCTTGTTAACCAACACAAAAACAGTATGAAAAATTATAAAACGTTGCATGAATGGTTAGGTTAGTTTACAGAATCTAGTTATTTTTCTCAAGAAATTTTGCATAGAATGCAGTTTAGATCTTTTTTGAAATGGAAGCTATCCGCAACTATTCAGATGCCTCGCACAGTTTGAGTCACAAGATCTTACAGCAGAATAATGGGTATTCTCTCCTGTAAAAAATACATAACTTCTTTACAAGCTAATCTCAACTTAAGATATAAAAAAAGGAGCTGCAAGTACATAAAGTGGCATTAAAGCTTCCATTACTTTGTTTGCATACTTATACAAAAAAAGCGAACACACAATATATGAAGCTGTTCATGTCAAGTTAGCTTTGTAAATTGAGTGGGTTCGCCGGATTGATTTCAGAAGAAGGAAGAATTTTTTCCTCTTAACAACTTATGCCTGAGCACAACATTGTAAATATAAGCATGGTTCACCAAATTTAAAAAAAACAATCGCATATTATTACCAGTGCAGTTGCTTTTTACCAATAACTTCAAATTATTTTGTTTGAAGTTATAGGAATACTCTCAAATAACATTTACAACTTTCAAAGGAAAGGTCTTGAGGTCCGCTCACGATAAGCGTAACCATTAGTCGTTTCTAGTGTAAAAAATACGCACTGAAAATGATGGTGACAACAGTTTTTTGTAAAACTCACTTTTGGAATTACTACGAAACGAAAAACTGCTAAAACTTTGTGGTGCGATAGATATTTTTTTCCACGAACAGGTATGAGAGGCATGCAGCAGTTATTAGAAGGTTAATAGACGTGTAAAATTTCTTCATAACTTAACTCACATGAAATACCAAATTTTTTTGTTATAATAAGTAGAGTAATCGGTAGTGTAAGTTGAGGATAAAGGGGCAGCAATACAGGAAGCTATAATACTTTAAACAACACAATCCTACTAGGCTGGATGTTAATTTTTGTACTAAAAATTGGCAGATGTGTACTTTAAAACATTCTTCTCCTGATTTTTGATTGGTTATATTGAAATCAGAAAGACACGGAAAAATTCAAATGAAATTAGTATCATCATTATATTATGAAGCGTCACGTAGCCTTATGTGCTCCTCTTAAAAATGTCTGACATATCTTCAGAAATCTATTTAGTTTATTATTATTACAAAATTATTATAGCTATTTTAGAAAACTGGTTCTTTTAAATAATCTTGCTACATTTTGTCGCTTTTTGAACTGTTACGCTTATTCTATTCTGTATTACTGTCAAAACCTGTTTCAGATTTCATATAGCCCGATTTACACTCACATACTCCATCCACACAGTTTGCATTTCGGAATGCATTTCCTCCATCCACTGCTACAACTCCATCCCGAAGAGATAAATCACACACCGCGTTCTTAAGGATTGATTGGATCGGGGTTCGCATGGACAGATTGCATCCATTTATTTCCCCGCAAGCCAAGTGCTTTTCAGTGTTACAATCAACGTCGGAGTTGCAAGTTTCCCCAATATCCCCTTGTCTAACGCATGTCCCATCGTCCACCATATGGAATTCGGGAAGGCAGCTGCAAAACCCAGGAGGTAGGCATTTCGCATTATCGACGCAAACAAATTCCGTTCTGATTTGACCATTGTAGTTATCATATTTATCAATGCACCGGTTTCCAGCTTTTATTTTGCACGGTTCAGAATTCCCTGCCGTATAAATGGATGCTTCTGGATGAGGACATTGGCAAGTGCCATTGTAACACCAAAAACCAAAATCACAACTGCATGGTTTATATCTGTAATCATTCAGGGAGACCGTATCCAACACGGTTATAAAGGCTCGAGGGTCAGCAAATCTTTTCGTCCCATGCATAGCAAGTGGTTGCTGCAAGACAAAAACCGAGGATAATGAAACTCAGGATGTGCTTTGAAAACATTTTAAAAGGCTTTGGAATATTCTCACTTCAGTGACAAGAATTGAATGAATGTGAATTCCCTGGAGAACGCTAGAATATATAGGAACCAAAAAGTACCTTATTTTTCTGTATGAAAGTTGCTTTTAAGAAATACTCCCAATCAATGCAGCCTTTGATATCTTGTAGAAAGTGGTCAACAGGCCAAAAACGAAAGAATAAAAATGATTACAGATACATGTTTTGTAACCCAGTTTACCTTGAACTAACGTCATGCTTTCTTGAAAGTGTAATGGAAAGTTTTAATAGTTTGTTCATATGATTGCAGCTGCAACGATGAATACTATTTTTGGTGTTCTGATAAATATGAGGTGGTTTTAGGCAGTTCAGCTGTTTGCTTTCTTGAGCATCATGGGTCGTGTGTTCATGACGCATTTAAGATAAGTGAATACCGGATTCGTACAGTCTAAAAGTAAACACAAGTGATCTCATTTCATTTTACAAACCGTCATAAAATCTTAGAAGAAAAGTAGTTTTGTATTTAAAATTTTGGATTTGCAGAATAACAATGATTTATTGACGTCAGTTTATTTATTAATGGCTCATGCCCAGAACCTTTTCTTATCAGTAATTAAAACTTAATTCTCGTTTTCAAGTGTAGTTGTTGTTGCTACTTGTGATTGCTTTGAAGTTATTTTTTTACATACAACTTAAGTTCATGACGACTTGTAAACACAAGTTTTGTTATCAGACACAAAGATAATGGCAGGATGGTTTTCGGTCTTCCTTTGTTTTGCAGACGAGAAGAAAAATAAGACTCATTCATTATTATTCAAGAAAACTTGTTCATTAAATATTTTAATACAATACCAATTAAATTTGTAAAACACGGACAAAAGTAAGCATGAAACATGCTTGACATTAATTTTAGAGAAATTGAGATAACTTACTTTACTACAAATTGGTATTAATTCATATATTTATATAAATAAATTTGGTCAACATTTGCTTTTCATAAACGGAAGTTTATCTTGATGCATAAATGTGCATAATAGTTTCTACACGTTATAATTCTTTGCTTTCCTGCGAAAGTCAATGTTCCTCTGACTTTGCGTGCAACAAAAATCATTTTGCTTTCATTGTTGGAGGAAGTTCCAAATGAAATTTGTTGAATAAATGTCCAAACAAAATAACAACTCCTGTTTTAACGGTGTTCGCATAACGAATATAAATGAATCCTACTTAAAGCATTTAATGCAAATGTTTATGGATGCAGATCAGAATATCCATGCACTTCATAAATACCAGTTATTTTCGTTAGATTGGCTACTAGCTGAACAATCCAATCCACTAAAATGAAAATGTAAAAGTTGCATTTATTCTAGGAATGTTATTTGTCATTAGAATTACTTTCATTTCCATTCCTTAATCAAATTTGAATACAATTTCATATAATATACAACATACCCTGGAGCTTTTCAATACGCAGCAAACTGTTTATTTTATAAATCCCTTTGTAATCTGTCTTCGTCGAACTAAAGGTAATGTGGATTTTTTAAATAATGGATGTAAATGGAATAGGATCACAGCTCGAAATATTAACTTGTCTCCCACCTGTTGTATTATGTAAGATTTCAATCAGATCGCTGGCTTTGATAATAATAATAATATTTAATTCAATTAGATTCCCCAAGGGGTAGTTACACTAATGTGATACAGTAGAACGTTGCAAAAAAATTAATATAATACTTGGAGTATCCGACTTCATTATTCATAGCCTTGAAAAATTGGAGCAAATTTTAGCACAATCCAAGACATGGGAGAATTTCACTGCGGCTGTGCAGTGTCCCCCTTGTGTTAATTCTATTAATTTTCTGGGACAACTGCACAAATTCGCGTGCTTCCATTTGGGGAGCCATGCAACCGCTCAACTCGTTGCGATTCGCGAGCTTCCCCTAACATGCCAAAATGGGAATTTGCCAATCGCAGGCATGCCTGAGATCAATGACATTTTGAGGATTCAAAATGTTCTGTACTTACCGGAGAAAAGTGCACGTTCACAACAGTCGACCTTCTCGCTACAGAAGAAGAAAGAAGTTGGAAAGAAGATTTACAATGCATTGCAAATTCCCAATGTAAGGAGGGATTCTGCACCTGTTTGCCCGAGTTCTATGAAGCTGCTGACGGAACCTGTATAATGAAAAGTGATTACCTGGGGCAATGTGAACATGATCTTAAATGTAAAACCATGTTTCTTTGTTTGCAATGTTGATAAAAACCAATTCGAATGCAATGAATACACCTCACGTTACAACATCTACATCAGACAGTGTTACAAATTGGTAGGAGTAGAATGCGAATCGGATTAACAAGCTTGCTTTAGAAACGCAGAGTGTCAAACAGACCGAAAAACAAATAGTAAAAAGTGTGAATGCAAGGAAAGATACTTTTTAAGTGATGAAAAAGAATGTGAAAGAAAACGGAATTATACGAGACCCTGTAAAAATGACAAACAGTGTTATGTGGACCGATCATAATGAAGTCCCTTTGTTTGGCAACTCAGATGGCGATTGTGGGTGCAATGATGAAACAATAATGTCTTTGAATGGCGGTATTAGATTCATGTGTGCACGCAAGGCAGGTGTGCAAATTGCACAGTGCAATGTCCATGATTTTTCCTTATTGGCGTCCAAAACAATGATTGTAAAATCTAATTTGAAGTAAATGAGCGGCTGCTGTCCCATTCCCAATACTGCACTTGTAAAGAGCTTTACTTTCAGACATCCGGTGGAACAGACAATTTTTGACTTGGAACTAACTAAATCAAATTACGTTGCAAATTAAAAATTACAGATTGATTAGTATATTACACTACTATTATGATTAAATAGGACTCAAATATCACGATCTGAGCTTAAAATTAACTCCATTTCCTTGTAAAACTGGTAAGAGAACGGTGAACATAACCAGTTACATTAATTCCCAACGATTTTGCAGTTTAACATTAACTGAGGTCGTATAAGACAGTCAACTGCTATATTACTAGCTGTATCTTAGGCATGTAAGGATAAAGGAAATTATAATGGAAACACATGTTAAAAATGTATTATGTTTTTGTACGCTCGGATAATAATAATTGAAAAATGACTACCAAATTAGAAGCTGTATTCTGTTGAACATTTAAAATATTGATTTTATACGTGAGTTTTAATTGGTAAAGTGAGTGACTCATTAGAATAAAAAGTGAAATCGAGGATGTGAAATGAGCCAGATAAATTCAAAAGCTTGAAGGAGATCAATTTTATCATTTTTAAACTACTGGTTGAGAAGGCTACTGTGGTTTCTCCAAGCGCGTTGAATAATGATTGCACAACGTTGTTCTTTTTGATGAATAAACGTAGATGAGCGATTTCCAGTTTGCAATTTCTTCTCATCTTTCATTTCATCTTGATTACTGGTTTGAAGCGTTCAGCGAGAAAAACACATTTGCGAAAGTAGAAATAAGTGATGGCGCAATCCCCAGAATATCAGCCACAATGAACCACATTGCCTATGTTCATTTGTAAAATAAGTCATCAAAACATTTTAGCAAATTCGTAAAGCATTGAAACCGCAATATTAAGAATGTACCGTCATAAAATAGGTATATTCATGAGGACTTATTGCAACACAGTTAGGCTTTGAAAGCTTGAAAAGGTGTTCAAAACTCTGCCCCAAATATGTCCAGTAAAGAATTTGTGACCAATAAAATGAGATGTTTCCGTTTCAAACTGGGAACCAAACTTGGTAATAACATTTAAAAGTGCTCATCCTCGGAGCTCACAATTCCACGAGTTGTTATCACATCCGAGTAGTTATCCAATATTACGGTCGCTGAACCATGTTGACGAGTATCACCGAAGGTTATGAGAGATACGAAATCGAGCATAAAGTTGTTGCAAGCAGTTGTGGGTTCCCGCGTACCAGGTTGTCTCACTTTCGGGTTCGTGCGTACAAGTAGTCTGTGCAGTAACTATCACTAAAACACGTGTCCCAATCCCCTGAAAGTTTAAAATATTAAAACTACCGTTTTCCAGATTTAAGACAAAATACATTCCTTTTTGAAATCTTACCCGCAGAAGATACAAGAGGAAAAAGAGAAATGAGAGACGATAGCAGCGTATCGAAATTAACTTCATATTCATAACTTACACAGCAATTAAAACGAACGCCTTTGAAAATTTCCATTCCAAGGGTCGCATAAATAAACGTGATCAAAAGTAAGAGCACGCAAATGTTCAAAAATGTCGGAAGTGAAATTTTTAGTAAAGAAATAAAGTTTTGAAGTCCGTTGGCAGCTTAAAATGAGCGAAGTATCTGGAAACCCAGGTAAATCTGATTAATCGAAGTAAACTAGGGCAAAAAGGGAAGTAGGATGCTTGCAACAGAATTTCCGTCCACAATACGTCAAATAGTGATAGTAACTCCGTAAAAAGTTCAAAAATTCTTCGAGGGTTTTTGAAAAAGTTAAATCCATGCGCGAATATGTTGAGGATAGCTTCAGTAGCAAAAACGGCGGTACAAATTCCATTTAAAATCAGTATGGCATATTTTATGGGGGGTACAAAACAGATACAACTTATTGACAATTCATCCTGGCTGTTTGGCAAAATAACAGAGTTTCTAAAATCCGTAAAAATACTTAAGTAGAATTTAAGCGTAATATTACGTTGTTTTCGTTGTTC